>PVJH01007849.1:0-89631 GCA_004026705.1 Nesogale talazaci
GAAATGATGCAGAGAACCAGAGCCACAAACTAGTCCAACCACCTGATAGCAAGAGAGAGAGACAGGCAGAACTCGCCAAGCCGCTTATCTCTGCCCTCCAATCAAACTGCGACCTTTTTAATCCCACATTTTCTTATTGGCCAGGTTGGAATAATAAACCTACCTATCACAATGGCCAAAAGAATAAATACCTCTCTCCTGTAAACAATACAACCAGAATAGAGTGCTCCTTAGAAGCAAGACTGGTGAGACTTTGTCCCATATACTTTGGAAATGTTGTCAAGAAAGACCAATTCCTGTGAGGATAGTGCAATATTTTGTTTAATTGTACACAGGGCAGTTGTGGGTTGGAACAGACTTGACGGAATCTAATAGCAGTAGTAAGTACAGAAGTACTTTCTATCTCTAAAGAACTACCACACTGTAAAGAACTGTGTTTCAGAAAAGTATATACTCATGCTCACTCGTTTTAACTCAATATTATAAATCATTGAATTTGATAGCATTCTTGTTTCCCTCTTGAAAAACACTTTAATTGCATATTTGAAGTTGGAATATCAACTCGTACAACAGTATGTTAGGGCATGTTTACCACTTAAAAATTTAAAATTGTTGCCTGAGCCCTGGTGGCATAGTGGTTGTGTGCGGGACTGTGGCCCACAGGGTTGGCGGGCGGTTCAAATCCAGTAGCAGCTCTCCAGGAGCAAGGCTGGGCCTCCTACTCCCACCAGGGGGCAGTGATGTCCACAAAAATTTAAAATTGTTAATTCAGAATTGGCAAATAGTTAGATGTCTGCTTTTTGAAATCTGTTATTTTGCAAAATGGCTTATAGTTTTATGGACAAGGCAGATTCGTTTGGTTGCAATAATTTTAAATCTGTGCTTTAATGAAAAGGTGTGCTTTAATGAAAGTGTGTAAATAGCACACTGCATCATCTCAAAGGGCATCTTTTTATCAACAAATTTAAATTGTGCTTAAGGAAGAAAGTTGAACACAGGAAATAAACTCCATTAACGATAAGATGCATTAAAAAAGCATCCTATCTCTTCATCAGACCAGCGTCACTAACTTAGAGCAAACATCCCCTTGTAGTCAGTGAGCTGAGTCAAACACAGAATGCTTATTTATCCATATTAGTTACACTATCACTTTATTTCTACTTTCCCCTTTTATACATAACTAGTGAGATCATTGGAAATTTGTATGGGCTCGTCCTGAAAAAAATCCCTATTAAAATTTACATGAAGAAATGTTTGATTGAAGTGGTAATGTTTATGTTCATATAGCCAAAATATTTTTCAGTTGGCAAGATATTATCATACAAGAAAGATTATAGTAAGTGGAGTCATTGCCAACTGATTAGGAATCTTCATGCTACAATTTATTATCAAAATGACTTAGGTAAGTATATTTATGTATTGAATTTCAATTTCTATG
This sequence comes from Nesogale talazaci, assembly GCA_004026705.1. Taxonomy (NCBI): domain Eukaryota; kingdom Metazoa; phylum Chordata; class Mammalia; order Afrosoricida; family Tenrecidae; genus Nesogale; species Nesogale talazaci. The sequence continues at coordinate 1,439 of PVJH01007849.1, forward strand.
TGAATAGTAGCATTCATGGTAATTATCTAGTAGTATTATGAGAAGTAGGGAAAATTAGTACTAAATCATCTAATGTGGTGCCTGTTAAGGATCCCAGGTGACAGAGTGGTTACATGTTGGGCAACAGTTCAAAACCACCAGTGCTTCAAGGGATAAAGACAGGGTTTTTGGGCTGAGCCCCAGTGGGTAGTGGTTGTGTGCGAGACTGCGGCCCATTGGGTTGGTGGTTCAAATCCAGCAGCAGCTCTCTAGGAGCAAGGGTGAGCCCCCTACTCCCACCAGAGGGCAGTTAAGGCCCCCCCAAAAGACAGGGTTTCTGTTCCCATAAAGAATTACAATCTTGAATTACAATCACAGTTCTGCCCTATCCTATCAGGTTGCAATGAGTTGACATCAACCAGAGGGCAGTGACTTTGGTTTTTGGTTCAGTAGTGCCTTGGTACTGCGCATTCAATAAGTGGTATCTAGTATCATTGCTCTGCAACAATAACAGCGTTTTGATAATTAACATCTCCGTATGAGTTTAAATAGTTCAGATATGAACTTACACTGATATCTGATTAGCTGTTAGTGTCAGTCTACCTAGTTCCTCCGAATAATATTTATGATGACAACAAAAAGGATAAAAACCTCATAACAATGAAAAGTGAGTCTGATATTCTATATAATCTATCTATCTATCTATCTATCTATCTATCTATCTATCAAGATTACTTGAACAATAATTATAACAAGAATTCCTTCTTCACATTTGATGGTCATTGTGCATTGTTTTGGTTCTAAGATTACTCCTTCTCTGATCCCAAATGCCTTCCTGTTCTGCTAGTACCAATCTTTTTATATTCAATTTAAAACAGTCAACTTTATATACCCATTCTGAAATAACAAGGCAGGATATATGGAGTTTTAATTATTGCCTTGGAAAGAGTACTAATTAGAAAATAGCATCTCTTTGTGTAGCCCATGAAGGAAAATGAATGTATTTACGAAAGGGATTGGAATTCTTAGAAGTTCTCCACTGTATGTATTCTGTTATGTGAAAGGGTCAAAAACAGCCTTCACAACTCATCCTATAAAATATGAAGATTAAATTAATACTTTCCCATTTTAAGTTGTCTTCCAAGTTTATCACAAGAAAATAATTCTATTGATTCTTTTTTTCCTTTTTTTTCTCCCCCCCCTCTATTAATCCTTAAGAAGAGATTGAGCCAAGAAAATAAACAAATTGACTATTGCATTCAAAAAGACTGGGACAAATATTTTGCCCCATACAATTAGAGTGGGAAAAAAAACCCAAAAATTTTTAAGCAAAGAAATCAAGCTAAGAGGAAGGCAATAAAGGGAAAGTAGAAGGTATGGGTGCTATATCAAAGTATAGTGAGAAAGGTGGATGGTACCTGGCTATCAGATAAAGCAGGATCTTGGGACTTGAAGGCTTGTCTCCAAAAGGAGCAGCCTTCTAAGGCAGATGTCAACTAAGTCCACATCGAAGAAGCACGATGTTGGTTTCCAAAGAACGGTAAATCATGTAACACAAAGTCAAAGGAGGGAATAATATCAGGCCTTAAACTGTGAGAATCTGGTTTGCAGAAGGGTATGGATGACAGTGGGAGCCCAAGATAACATATGTGGGAAACAACACAGGAAATATCCTCTATCCATACTAGAAGGGTGGGTGGGAGGAGTGTGGTCACTAAACAGAGTTCATTGAAAGATGAGTAGAGAGCAAAGGGATAAATCCTACTTGAAGTTAAAAAACCTTGTCCATTGATTTCCCCTCTGATGCAGGCTGGACTTGCTCTGGTTTTCAACATTTTCTATATATTTTTAAATTTTCCATATTAGGGTTTATGTCACTGGTGTCATCCTCTTGGATTCGTGTTATATGTGCTTTTCCATTTTTCAGTATATAAAACTCAGGGTTCATGAACCTATAGGGACAGCAAGTAGATATAGGATTTCTGGCAGTACAGCGGATGTGTATGTGGGGTGGGAGGGAAGTGTAAAAGGGAGTTTATATTAAAGAGTCCAGAAAGGAAAAGGATGTTTGGAAACTGCTTGTGGTAGCAACTGCACAATGCTGCTTGATGTGATTGAACTATGGAATGATAAAATATATGTATCAACTTCAAGTTTAAAAGGTATACAAATTTCTGCAATACAAATTGACAAATATAAACTTAAAAACAAATCAGAAAAGAAGGTATTGTTTTTTCTTTGAAGAGTCAGAGGAATTAGTTATTTTGAAAATGGTTTAGTGGTAGAGTTGGGGGTCATTTTGGAGAGTTTCTTGGGAAAGTTACTAAAATGCCAGGAGTCCCGGTACGTTGTCATGCAACTGGAACACAAAGCCAGGAAGGGAGGGGAAGTGAACCTCCAGAGAGGAATGGCAGGTGTACAATAACCACTAACTGGGTGTAAGTGTGATGGATGATATTATGTCAACTTGAATTTTTTGAAAGTGTATGAATGGAAGTCAATCTGTTAATCAGACGAGAACCTTATAAGAGAAACTAGGAATCTCTCTCTCTCTCTCTCTCTCTCTCTCTCTCTGCAGGCCACCCTGCCTGCTGCAAGTCTACATGCCTTCAGGGACTGCCACAGGTGGGATGCCTCACACGGAGATACCATATTCCCATTGAACTTGGATCCATGTGACGCTGTACCCACTGGCTTATGCTCTTCCTGTTTCCTGGCTCACTTGTCTGCTTCATCGGCCTGTAGCTACACAGAGTCTAACAGTGGAATAGTGTTGGACTTTAGACTTGAGTTGGACTGGACTGGGATGCTTTTTTGATAAGTAATTACTTCCTGCTATACAGCCCTTTTATATAAATGAGTGCTATTGGCCTTATTTCTCTAAACCACCCTGTCTAACACAGGGTGTTTATAAATGAGAAAGATCACCCAAAACAAAAGATTCCATAGAATTTAAATCAGCCACGCAGACCACAGGGACAGTCTTGAGTTCACAGACACGGTGAAGTGGCAGACTTCTTTGAGAACGTTTGCCAGAAAGTAAGGGAGAAACACCAGATGTCATGCACCCCACTTTCATGACAGAAGACCCAATGAACTCTGAGATGTCATTGAGAACATTATACCAGAAACAAGCAAATGTTTATTCAAAGAGATAAGAAAGAAAAGCGTCAAAGTGGATGTCAGAAGAGCTTCTGAAAGCGACTTTTAATTCTAGAGTAGCTGAGACAAATGAAGGAAATGATCAAGTCCAAGAGCTAAGCAGGACACTTTGAAGGGCAGCTGGAGAGGATCCAGGGGATTGTTGCTGATGCAGTGGAAGCCTGTATGAAACAGAGTGGGGCAGCACTGGGCCTGCGCCAGCCTCAGATGTGTCCCCATGCTGCAGCCCATGCAGAGGGACTGTGAGAAAGAGGTTGGCCCGTACTGAGCTGGATTGGCACTGTGTCTGCTGCAATGGGCTCCATTACCAACATGCGATCCTTAACCAGGGACTGATCTCTCCCGACAACCTGTCCAGAGGGTGTGAGACTAATCTCACCATATTGCCTCTGAAGAGCACTCTGACCGTACTTCTGCTAGGACAGATTTGTTTGTCCTTTTGGCAGTCCACAGTACTTTCCTTCTTCTTTCTTTGTCAGTGCCACAATTCAAATTGTGTTAGTCGGGTAGACTAGAGAAACAAATTCATAAACACGCATATGGATATAAGGGAAAGGTTTGTATACAAGAGGCATGGAACATTGAGAAAGCATCCCAACCTAGTCCAGTCCAAGGTCATAAATCCAACATTAGCAGGTCATAAGTCTGCTATTAGCCCTTATGTCTGATACCAGTCTATAAAGTCTCCTTCCTACTCATGAAGCACGTGAAGTCGAAGAATCCCAGTGCTGGCAGGGGTCTCCCCATGGCTCCTGGCTTCCAGGACTCAGGGTCCATCAACAGCATCCAGTGGTGGTAGAAGCAACTCGATACTGGCAAGGGTCTCTATGTGGCTTCTCCAGCTTCGGAGGTGTGGTTCCATCAGGATAAGGCTGTGTAGCTCCTCCTCCGGCTTCTCCAGTTACTCAGACGCTGCCATCTTGTCTTGTTAGTAGTTTGTCATCTCAGAGACGGACTCTCAGAGACTGAGAGTCAAATCTCTCTTCTCTAATTGGCAATACTACGAGACTTCCAAGAATTCTGAGGAGAAATAAATGCCCACACAGAGGCCTCATCAGCTACTCATTGGCTATCTCCAGATTAACAGGCTAGAGTCCACCTCTACATCTCAATAATGAAATTGACATCACGAACACATGACCACCACACAAATGCGTCAGTTCTTCTTCAGGCTTCCTTATTCAATATCCACCTTTCACAGGCCCATGAAGGCATTGAGTATACCATACTTTAAGTCAGGCACATCTTAGTCCCCAATGTAACCTCCCTGCTTTTCAATACTTTCCCCAATGCAGATTTCCCCAATGCAACACATGGTTGGATGTCTTGCCTGCTGCTTCCACGCGCATTGATTGCAGATCCACATGAGACTAAATCCTTGACAATGTCAAACATGCCTCTCTTTATCAGGATGGTCCTTTTGGATCCAGCTGTGAAGTTTTGGATCTTCTGTATGCTGAGTTGTAGTTAACACCAGTGATCCTTGACCTTCATCTAGGCCTTTGCTCATTTCATTACCAACTGAAATATGCCCAGTATATAATATTTTACATGAAATTTGAAAATTCCTAGGGTTAAAAAATTAAAAATAAAGAACATGCCCAGTGTATCCTAAACTTAGAAAGCAAAACAAAACAAAAAAACAAAATCATTTTTGAAAGATTTTGTGGATGATTTTTTAAATTAAAGCATCATTTTACTGGGGGCTCTTACAGCTCTTATAACAATCCATTCATCAATTGTATCAAACATCATTTGTACCTATGTTGCCATCAATAATTATTTTCTAAACATTTACTTTCGATTGAGCCCTTAATATCAGCTCTTCTTTTTTCTTTCACTCTCCCCAAACCTTGTGATCCCTTGATAAATGATAAATTATCATTTTCATATCTTATACCAACTGCCCTGCCCCGTGGTTTCTGTTGTTTATTCCCCTAGGGAGTGGTAGTAGTGGCGGCTATGTGTCAATTATTGCAATCAGTTCCTTCTTCCTCCTCACCTCTCCACACCTTCCTCTCTCCCTTCTCGTATTGCTACTCCCATTCCTGTTCCTGGATTCCAAGTATCATGAGCTTTCATTTCTTATCTGTGCACATGCTTCAGTGCACATGCTTCAGTGTAGCCCACAGTGAAAGGGAGGCCTGAGGTCATTATAGTGGGGGTGGAGGTGAGAAAGCCTTGAGGATCCAGAGGAAATAATGTGTGTTTCATCAATGCTCTACTGTGCCCTGTTTGACCCATCCCTTTCTGTGACCCTTCTGCGAGGGGATGTATCTGTGGATGAAATATTAAATGATGTAGGAAAAATCAAAAGAAGATGGAAACATACACAGATTTACTATATCAAATATAACTAGTCTACATCCCACAATTTCAGGAGGTATCATATGAGCAAAAACCAATGGTACTGAATAGCACTGAAGGAAGAAGCTTAAGCTGCCCAGAAGCCATTATCCAAAACATGACTCCAGGAATTGATGGAATACCAATTGAAATGGCTCAACAAGCTGATGAATCACTGAAGCACTCACTCATGTGTACCAAGGCATATGGAAAATAGCTATTTGGTGAACTGACTGGACAAGAGCTGTATTTCTACCTCTCCAAAGAAAGATGATCCAACAGAATGATCAGATTATAGAATGATATCATCATTCTAGAATAATAATACTATCGTTGATATCATTTGCCAGTAAAATTTTGCTGAAGATCATCCAACAACTTTTGCATTAGTATATTGACAAGGGACTGCCAGAGTTTGAGGCCAGATTCAGAAGAGAACATGGAACTAGGGATGGCCTTGCTGCTATCAGGTGGATCTTACCTGAAAGCAGAGAATACCAGAAAGATGTTGACTTATGTTTTATTGACTATCAAACAGCATTAGATTGTGTGAACCCTAACCAATTACTGATAGCCTTGAACAGAATAGGAATTACAGAACACTTCATTGGGCTCATGCAGAATGAGTACATGGATCAAGAAGCAGTTGTGGGAACCGAACATGGGAAGACTACTGCCTGGTTTAAAATCAGTAAAGGTGTGCCACAGAGTTGTATCCTCTCACCATGTTTATTCAATCTCTGTGCAGAGCAAATCACCAGAGAAGCTGGATTATATGAAGAAGGATGTGGCACCAGGACTGGAGGAAAGCTTATTACCAACCTACAATATGCGGGTGATACGACTGTGCTTGCAGAAAGTGAGGAGGATTGAACCACTTGCCGATGAAGATCCTCCAGTATGAATTACAGCCCAATGTACAGAAACCCTCCAAATTTACAATGGGACCTGTAGGCAGCTAAACTCAAACTCACTGCCTTTGAGTAGTGTGTTAGCCTGGGTAGACTAGAGGAACAAATTTCAGAGACACGCATATGGATATAAAGAAAGGGTTTATATACAAAAGGAATGACACTAAGAAGGCATCCCAATCCAGTCCAGTACAAAGTCATAAGTCTGATATTAAGCTATATGCCCGAAATCAATCTACAAAGTCTCCCTCCGACTCACAAAGTCACAGATCAGTGAGTGCAGAATTCTGGCACTGGCAGAGGTCTCCCCATGGCTCCTTGCTTCCAGGGTTCAGGGTCCATCAAGAGCATGTCACTCCAGCTTCAGAGGTCTGGGTCCATCAGGGCAAAGCCGGTGGTCTCTCCGCCGCCTCCTCCAGCCCCTTGGACGCTGCCATCTTGTCTTTTCTGTTACTCATCGCCTCTGAGACTAATTCCCACCAACTGGGGAAGATAGCTTCTCATCTTCACGAGGGAAATATCGCGAGATTTCCCAGAAGTCTCAGGAGAAAGCCATGCCCACATAGAGGCCTCATTGGCTACTCAATGGCTCTCTCCAGATTAACAGGCTAGACTCCACCCCTACATTTCAATCATAAAATTAACTATGAGCACATGACTGCCACAAGTAGATGATAATTCATAGCAACCCTGAGAGACAAGGTAGAATCGCTTTGAAGTATTTCTGAATATGTAAATATCTAAGAGAGTAGAAAGTCCCATTCTTCTCCCATTGACCAATAGGTAACATCGTACTGCATGAAACAAGTTTGAAGTTGTCAAGGACTTCCGCGTCCTTGGATCCATGATCAATGCCCATGAGGTCAGCCGTCAAGAGATAAAAGGACACCCTGCATTTGGTAAATCTGTGGCGTAAGAGCTCTTAGTGTATTGAAAAGAGGGACGTTGCGGTGAGGACTGAGGCGTGCCTGACCAGAGCCGTGGTGTTTTCAATTGCCTCCTATGCATGTGAGAATAAGGAAGAGCAAAGGGGTATCCAGGTATTGGAACTGTGGCACTGGCAAAACATATGGAAGGTGCCATGGACTGCCGAAAGAACAAACGAATCTGGCTTGAAGGAAATACAGCCTGGATGATCCTTAGAAGCAAAGATGGTGCAACTTCACCTCATCTACTTTGAACAGGTAATCAGGAGAGATCAATCCCTAGCAAGGAAATCATGTAGAATAAAGTGAAGGGGCAGTGAAACAGAAGGAAGTCCTAAGTGAGATGACCTGCACAGTGGCTGTATGTAGGGGCTAAGAGAAGTGTTGACGAGGGTGAAGCACCAGACAGTGTTTGGTTTTGTTGTACACAGGGTCACGCTGAGGAGCAATCAACTGTGTGGCTCCGAGCAGTCACAACAATGAAGTGAGAAAGAGAGAATTTGAAACATCACACAAAATTCTCTCCGCTTCTGTGCCACCCGAAGGTTAGACAGTTTCCAACTCTAAGAGTCAGGTGGAGGAAGAGAGCAAATGTACAGAGGGAAGCTCAGAAGAAAAAAAAGTTGCTGACACCAAGGGCTCAATAAAGGTGAATGTCGGAGAAGAGAGGGGGAACTGATTACAAGGACCTACATATGACCTTCTCCCTGGGGTATGGACAAGGAAGTGGGTTAAGGGGGACATAACAATAACATAAAAATAACAGTAATTTATAAGTTATCAAGGGTTCATGAGGGAAGGGGGAGTAGGTAGGGAGGGGAAAATGACAAGCTGATATGAAGGGCTTAAGTAGAAGGAAAATGTTTTTAAGAATGATGAGGGATATATGTATGGATTGTGATAAGAGTTATATGAGCCCCCAATAAAATGATTTTTTTAAAGTCAATGTTTAGAAAATAATAATGGCAACTTCTTGATACAATTGATTCATGGATTGTCATAAGAGCTGTACAAAAAAAAAAGAGCTGTAAGAGCCCTCGATAAAGTGATCTTTTAATTTAAAAAGGAGAATACAGAAAGATGAGAGAGAGGTTCAATTCTAACGTGTGCCCCCACCATAGAGGACAGATAGAACTTCCCTTGTGGGTTCCTGAGACTGCAACTCTTTACGGGAGTCAAAAGCCTCATGGCTTGGTGTTGTTTTTCCCTGAGGAGCTGGCTGGTAGTTTAGAACCATTGACTTTGTGATTAGCAGCCCAATGAATAGCTTCTATACTTCCAGGGTTCTAGTAGATGACTGCAGATAGTTTTTTTTTTTCTTTCAATAATACAGTAAAACAAGACAAAACAAAAAGCTCTGTATAATGTCACTGTCAGTCTTATTCAAATGTCTTTAAAAAGAAGGTCTTGCTTAACTGTGACTTCTGAGTGGATCTGCTGAGCCAGTTAAAATCAAGGCAAATAACTCAGCTAAGAAGGTTAAGCGCTTTAGTGGATTCCAAGGGAATAATCTTGATAAGTTTTCCTGAAGAATACAGGATAGTAATATGGACTTATTATGTATGTGCTTTAATAAACTGAAAATTGCATTGATGAGGCAAAAAGCCAGGAAAGTTGAACCAAGGAATTGTTCCCCTATTATGATAATTTTTCAATTATCATTATCATTCTTCAAGTGCAAAAGTGCTGTCCTAGGACAATTTGATGATCATCTTACCCAGCACACACTAAAGTCTTGAATTTGGTTCTTAAGACTTCCTTTTGTTTTCAATCTCAAAGAGCATTTAAAGGAAACCTGGTAGGAGAGCATCATGGATACTAAAATCACCCCTTTCATGTGTAAATGAAAGGACTCAGCACTTCTCAATGAAAGGCGAAGCCAAACCAAATCTATTGCCATCACGTTGGTTGCTATGTATAGTGACCCTATATAGGATTTCTGAGGTTGGAAGTCTTTATGGAAGAAGCTCTCTTCCTGTTTCTTTTATGGAGCAGCTGGTGGGTTTGAACCACAGACCATGTGGTTAGCAGTCCAATGTTTACCAAACAGTTCCAGAGATGGGAAGGCTTAGAGAGATGGAAGTGTCTAAACCAGCAGTTCTCAACCTGTGAATCATGACCCCTTTGGGGGGGTCGAACAACCCTTTTACTGGGGGTCGATGGAGTCATAAAAGTAGTAAAATCACAGTTATGAACTAGCAACGAAATTAATTTTGTGGTTGAGGGTCACCACAACATGAGAAACTGTTTTAAAGGGCCATGGCAATAGGAAGATTAAGAGGCACTGGTCTAGACCTAGAGAAAGGATCTAGAGAAACATTTGTTTCATATTTTAATTTTTTGGTGACTAAAGGTTCTGTGATTTTGTAGCAGTGATTCTTTCTGTTGTGCATAAGGTCTCAGTGGGTCAGAACGGACTCAGTAGTACCTAACAACAACAATTAATAATGTATTAAAGCAGAACATTTGGTAATGAGACAGACTTTATTTTCTAAATGAACTAATACATGCATGTCTTTTCTGATGGCATATCACAGATGTTGCAGCTTTTTTTAATAGATCATTTAATTGGGGCCTCATATAACTCTTATCATGATCAATACATACATCTATTTTACGACGAACAAATTTGCACATTTGTTGCCATCATCATTCTTAAAATATCCTCCTTCAGTATCACCTCCCCATATTTCCCCTCCCTTTCCACCCTGCTTCCCCATGAACCCTTAACAATTTACAAATTATCATTATTTTGTCAAATCATACACTGTCTGATGTGCCCCTTAACTCACTTCCCTGTTGTCCATACTCCAGGGAGGAGGTTATATGTAGATCCCTGCAATTGGTTTCCCCTTTCTACTCCACCTTCCCTCCACCCTCTCAGTCCTGAAGGGATAATCTGTCCTGAATTCCCCATGTTTCTGGCTCCAGTGTACATCCTCTGGTTTAGCTAGATTTGACAGGTAGAATTGGGATCATGATAGTGGGTGGGAGGAAGTTTGCATATTTCATTGTTGCTACACTGTACCTCGACTGTTTCAGCTCCTCTCTGTGACCCCTCTATAAGAGAATGTCGCTTCACCTATTGATGGGCTTTGGGTCCCCAATCTGTACTTCCCCTCACTTATAATGATATATTTTTTAGTTCTTGGATACCTGATACCTGATCCCTTCGACATCTTGTGGTCACACAGGCTGGTGTGCTTTTTCCATGTGAGTTTTTTTTGCTTCTGAGCTAGATGGCGGCTTGTTTACTTTCAAACCTTTAAGACTCCAGATGCTATATCTTTTGATAGCCAGACACCATCAGCTTACTTCATTACATTTGCTTACGCACACATTTGTCGTCAGCGATGATATCAGGAAGGTGAGCATCCTTTGATTACATCCTTTGATAGCCGGGCTCCATCAACTTTCTTCACCACAATTCCTTTTGTGAAGCAATTGTGGTGCAACCACAATTCCTTTTGTGAAGCAATTGTGGTGCAGTTTTCACAAATTGAATGTTTATGGGAACCCACTGCTGAGCAAGAGGAGGGGTATCATTTTCCAAAAGCATTTGCTCGGTTTATATCTCAGTGACATGTACTTCTCACATTATTTCAAGATTTTTCATAATGCTGTTGCACACCTTGTAGATTACATATAGTTTCAATATGATTTTTCACACATAGCTTGTTTGATTGACATGCTCATGTTATTACAAAGATCTGCAACCAAACTCACACTATCTACTTGCTCTACTGATATGCTACCTATAGACTGGCCCAGGTGAATCTCTAAAGCACATCTTGTAACAGCACAATTTAAAAAATCAAATCACCCGGGCTGAGCCCCGGTGGCGTAGTGGTTGTGAGTGGGACTGTGGCCCACTGGGTTGGAGGTTCAAATCCAGCTGCAGCTCTCCAGGAGCAAGGCTGGGCCTCCTACTCCCACAACCAGAGGGCAGTGATGTCCCCCCCCCCCAAAAAAAACAAAATCAAACCACACTAGAAGTTAATTTTAAAATGTTAATGAAATGAAAAGGCTCAGATGTGCTTTTAAAATCTTTCTCTAATAATTATAGGGTTAAAAAAATCTTACCAAATTAAAGCCAGAAAAAAATTGAAAGTGAAAATATTAAAGGCATATCATTTTAAAGAATTTCCTTTCATTTCCTTTCATCAACCCTCTAGGCCAGTCTGTGCTCATTGCTTCAAGAAAGGAATGCAACAGGGGAGAAAGAAATGCCACTTAACTTTTTATAATTTTAAAATTATAGTATTGTCTTTGAAATGCCTAAGGTCTGTGTTCAGATGGGTTATCTAGAGAAAAAAATCCAGTGACATTCATTTATATATGTATATGTAAATATATGTGATTTATATCAAGAAAGCATAAAAGTTCAGTTCAACTCAAGACCTTATGTCTAGTGTTTGCCCAGAAGTCCCCCTTCTAGACCAGTGATGCAAAAATGTGTAGCTTAAAGCAGGATGATCACTGGCCCATGGATTCAGGTTGTGTGGATCTAAGGTGGATGGAAATAAGACAGTGTGCCATATATAATATATATAGTAACAAATTATATGGCTAGATTGCGAGTACATAGATGTGTGTGTGTGTGTGTGTGTGTGTGTGTTCTTTGGCTTACTCCCTCACTGTGGTCTGGATTGTGGCAGAAGATGTTTTACAATTCCGTTCCTTAGGACTATGTAGTTGGTACTTGTTTATAAAATAGGCAAAGTTAAAGATGATTATTAAAAATATGTGTATTGCCATTTCCGTTGGCGTTGTTCATCTATTTTTTGGCATGCAGTCCATCTATCCTCCTTGAGACTATCTTCAATGAACATAACACTTAAAATTTGGGGGCTGAGCCCCGGTGGCGTAGTGGTTGTGCGCGGGACTCCGGCCCACTGGGATGGAGGTTCGATTCCAGCTCCATGGAGTAAAGGCTGGGCCTCCTACTCCCACCACCTGAGGGCAGTGATGCGCCCCCCAAAAAAAATTGACGTAGGGTCCATGTAGTTTACATAGTGTTGGCCAATTAAAAAACCACGAACACGTCATGGCTATTCTAATGAAAATATATATGCAATCTGTTTCCTAATATCCAGAAAAATCATTTTGACTCCCTCTTTGTTATCCATAACAATAGTCACATATTTCTTCTGATTTCTAAAATTTGCATGAAGATTTTTGTATATTGTATATACTTCATTTTGCCATATGAATGTTATTTCATTTTCATGGTATTTCCTCTTGTTTTTCTAAATACATAGAAATATAGGTGTGCTTTAGTTAAGGGTTTGCCAAGCTGGACTGGACAGAATCTCATAAAAGAGCAGTTTGTAAGAAAAAAAAAAGTATAACCACTCATCTCTTTTTGGGGTTAAAAAAAAAGCAGTTTGCAGTAATAAAATATATGCCAAGATGTGATTTGTAGCTTACACAGTTCTCATTTTAGTAATATATTACTTATTTCCTAAAAAGAAAAAGGAGAACATCAAGAACAAATCATTTTAAATGATAATATTTTATATGGGCATATATATGAAAAATATGATAATTAAAAAATTATCCTAATCCACTTCCATTAAGTCGTTTCCAACTCATTGTGACCCTCAGTAGAATTTCCAAGGCTATAGGAGCAGATAGACTCATATTTCATCCTCAGATAAACTGGGGGTTAGCTGTCCAATGTGTACCAGACAACAATACCACCAGGGCTCCCATATATATAACATACATATGTTCCATTCTTTTGTTTATAAAATAATTCTCTTTACATTAAAAATATAAATATTCCAGATAGAGTATTTTAAATTTTTATTTATCATGGAGAAATATTGGTGGATTATATGCTCTCTATGGATCCCCTCTGTCTCTAAATTTTCCTTATGGAAATATTAGTAGAGGTAGAATGAGGTGGGTATTTTAAATGCAGTTTGTGTCTCAATCTTGCACATATGTTTCTGAGAAATAATGTATAACAAGTCTATTCTTTAGAATTTTGAGTCATTCCCAACCACGCATGATTCACTGTTGATTCATTTTTATTTCACTCTAGATAAAGAATTCACAAGGTGTGAAAAACAGGAGATATTAAGAAAGGGCAAATTTAGTTGCGAAAGGTTTTATGACTGTCTGTAATAAAAATATTGCACAGTAGTAATGAAATTGTATAGGACAAGAAGGGAAGTAATGCTTTTAATATGAAAAGTCTCTAAAGTGTATATCAACAAGATAAATGCTTATTGCCTTTTAAAAATTGAGTTCTACTTTTCTGTGATATTCTAACTTGTAACTTTAAAAGAGTGATACATTTGGTAAATACTTTGCAATGAAGAGGTCAAGAGACTCAGGAGGTGAATTCATGATAAGAAGAGAAACCTTTAAAACTGAGGATTGAGTGGGTGCTGTGATAACTGGAATAATCACTTCCAGATTACTTTGTAGATTTATTGTTTGCCCCAAGACTTGCTTAGAAAGAACCACTTCATTCCTAATGGTCTGCTATTAGGTCCCAGACATTTCTATCTATTTAATTTTTTAATGATTTTCCTTAAAAAAAAAAAAGAGAGAAGTGAAAAGGACACCACGTGGTTGGTGTAATAATGGTTGCTATGGGGTACACTTCTACAGGTATGGGAATGGGTTAGTTACCATTCTGAACCAGTGCACTATCCGTAGGGCAAAGATGAAAATTTCTTGAGTCTCATGAATCTCAACTTGGCACCATGCCAACGTCTTTTAAACTAAAACTTCTACATCTTTGTCTGGTTGCCACTCACGCCACTCCTAAGGAGAATGCATGCTTTAATTCATGCAATTGCCAAAGTTGCAACAGATGCTGCCATCTCCTGACATCGTTGAAAGAGATGAAGTCTGGTGAGAAAAGGATCTTCCTCTTGCCTCAGTTCCTCTTTGCTACCATCCACCTCAGATGGGGCCTTGCATCTGTCTGATCTCTCTTTTCACGTACAGCAATCCAGTTTGGACTTTGGCAAGTCATCTGGAATCCTAGTAGGTCTCACCTTATGGAATTTAAACACCTGGTTTTTGCTATTTTAATTTATCCATTTTTTTACAGCAAGGACAATATTTGATACTCATGGAGAAGAAGACAAGTGAAAGTCTTATCAAGTCCATGCATTTTGATCTTCTTTACATAGAAGCAAGTGAAAATTTTCTTTGCACTTTGCATACAAGTATTAGCTTTAAGTTTAACAAATGCGTTTTACCAACATTTTCAATACTCTAACTCTGAGTAAACAATGCCACCTATATGGAAATGCTTAAAATTTGGTTTCTGGTTTATAAAAAGGTATTGCAATATTAGTTTATTGGCTCTAACTGCAAATGACCATCAATTTATAAACAAATAATTGGATTGCAGATATTCCAAAGAATATTAAGTTTAGAAAAAGTTGACACAGCAATCATGATTACTTTATTTGAATTGTGAATTAAAAATATATTTTTTAATCTATGTGTTTATTTTCCTTTGTAGGTACACTCAAAGATGCATTTTTCAAGGGCAGGAGTTAATTTAAATTATTGTCGAGGCTCTGCTACTTACACCCTAAAATCTAACATGCAGTAAGCTCAATAGTGATAGTTGAATCCATCACTCATTCTTAATTTATTTGTAAAAATGTCTAAATTCTGAAGCATTTGGGCTTATGAAATGATAGTGTTTAAACTTAATAGTGAATTTGTTATTATGACAAACCAATATATACCATTTACATGTTGATGTAAATGTGATTTGAGGACCCCCAGCATACATATCCACAACTTGCCTGTTGCACTGCAGGGACATGTGTGTAGTTGGGATTCTGGAAGTTATGTGCCTGATACTTCAAATATCAACAGAGTTGTTCACGATGAACAGGTTTCAACAGTGTTTTTAGACTAAGACAGACAAGGAAATGGGAAAGGCCAATCCATTTCTGAAATTATTAATGACTGAAAACCTCAAAGTTAACAATGGAAACTTTTCTGTTACAGTGTCAGAAGATGAGCACCTCAGGTTGGAAGACCCTCAGAACCAGAATGAGGAAGAGTTACCTCTTTGAAGTAGAATTGACCTTAATGACATCAATGAAGCAAGGTTTGGGGAACCTTCATTTGCTGGTGTGACATGCCATTAAATGAGAAAAAAAAATTAAGCCTCTAGTAATAACCAGGAAAATGAAATGCACTAAGTATAAATTAAGAAAAATTAGAAATCATAAAAAATGAAGTGGAACTCATAAAGATCAATATCCTAAGTATTAATCAGTTTAACTGGACATATCTGACCATTTTATTCAGATATTCATATGGTCTACTATTACCTGAAAGGACAAATTGAAGAGCATTTAATGTTAAGAATATTCTATCTTGAAGTACCATGTTGCCAGTGATAGGGTAATATTCAGACATCAACAAGGATGAAGAATTAATACAAATATTCACATTTGCTCACCAACCTCTGATCCAAAACATGAGAAAATGAAAACTTTACCAACTTCTGCAATATGCAAATGGTTAAACATGCAATGATTGTAAAAAAGTAGGAAAGAAGGCTAAGCAGTCAGAAAATATGATCAAGATGATGGAAACAATGCTGAAGATCATGTGATAAATATTTGCAAGACCAGCGATTTACTTATTACAAAAGCTTTTTTTTTTCAGTAATAGATGGCAGCTGTACATACGCACCTCACTGTAATCGAATCTATCGCACCTGTGGAAAGGCATGAGGTAGAAGTTCGATAGATTAGTTAGAACAAAGCCTGGGACCAACTGTGGAACAGGTCATAAGTTGTTGATATGCAAGTGCAAGCTGAAGGTAAAGAAAATGAAATCAAGTTCATAAGAACCAAAATACAAACTTGAAATGATTCTGCTATCTGAAATATAGTTTGAAACACTGAACACTAAAAACTGATATGAAACAAGTCATGGGATGCCATCAAAGACCTCATACATGAAGAAACTACAAGGTCACTAGAAAGAGAGGAGAGAAAAAATCCAAAATGAATATCAGAAGAGGATTTGCTCCTTCATATAGAATAAAGAAAAGCAAAAGCAAGAAACAATGAAGTAAAAGAGCTGAACAGAGAATTCCAAAGGGCAACTCAAGAAGACAAGGTAAATATACTTTATTTATAAAGTATATACTGACCTGGAGTTCAAAAAGCAAAAGGGATGAACGCTCTTGGAATTTTTCAAGCTGGAAGAACTGAAGAAAAATATTCAACCCTTGAGTCAAAAGTTTGGAGGGTTTTATGGTAAAAATATTGGATAAAATATTGAACTATGTAGGAACCTCACAAGAAGATGGAAAGGAAACAGTCACTGATGTTCAAACATTTCAAGAGGCACCAGATGATCAAGCGCCAATGGTATTAAAGGAAGAAGTCCAGTATGAACTGAAGGCATTGTCAAAAACAAAAGAAAAATTTAAAAATACTCCCAGAATTGATAGAATGCAAATTATTCACTTGTCTATTCCAAGAAATTTGAAAGACACTTACTTGGTTAATGACTTGAAGTGATCCATATTTGAACTTATCTCAAAGAAATGTGATTCAACAGAATGCACTGATTTCTGAACAATCTCTTTAATATTGCGTGCAAGTAAAGTTTTCTTGAAAATAATTAAAAAATGTTGCAGCAGTACATTGACAGTGGACTGCTAGAAATTCAAGTCAGATTCAGAGGAGGTTGTGCAATGAGGAATTAATTTTTGCTGATATCAGATAAAGGAGAGGAGACCAGGAAGACATTTCTTTATGTTTTTTTCACTATTAATTGTGGGTAACATCAATAATATGGAGCTCCCAGAACA
Source organism: Nesogale talazaci (assembly GCA_004026705.1). Taxonomy (NCBI): domain Eukaryota; kingdom Metazoa; phylum Chordata; class Mammalia; order Afrosoricida; family Tenrecidae; genus Nesogale; species Nesogale talazaci. The sequence continues at coordinate 18,583 of PVJH01007849.1, forward strand.
CAAATATGCTCATGTAAAACCTGTATAAGGACCATAAGGGAATACTGCATGGCTTACAATCAGGACTCTTGCCATGTTTATTCAATCTGTATTCTGAGCTAGTAATCTGACAATCTGACTACATGAAGAATTCAGCATCAGGATTAGAAGAAGACTCATTAATAACCTGTAATACGGAGATGCTATATCTTTGCTTGCTGAAAGTCAAGAGGACTTGAAGCCCTTCCTGAGGAAGATAAATGATGATGGTTTTCTGTATGATTTATACCTTAACCCAAGGAAAAAAACGTCTTTACAATTGTCTGATGAATAACATTATACTAAATAGAAAATATTGAGATTATCAAGGTTTTCCTTTTATTTGTATTCACAATCAATGTCCATGGAAATACAAGCCAAAAAATTAAATGACGTCTTGTACTGAGCAGATCTCCTGCAAGAAATACCTTTAAAGATGTTGCTTTGAAGACTACTTTATTTGCCTGACCCAAATCATGGTATTTTTCAATGACCTCATATGCATAAGAACAGGGGACCATGAATAAGATTGAACAAGAACTGATGCCTTTGAATAGTGATGTTGGCAAAAATATTAAATATGCCACGAATAGCCCAAAGAACAAACAAATCTGTCTTGGAAAAAATACAATCAGAGTGAACTTTAGAGGGGTGCATAGGTAGACTTCATCTCTGCAGAAGAGAGCTTGCTTGCTAAAGTGGAAGGTCAAGGAAACAGAGGAAGACTCTCAAGCAGAGGAGCTGGCATCGTGGCTGCAACCATGGGCTCAGACATGGCACAGATTGTTGATGAGGTTGGGTTATGTTCTGATCTGTTGTAAATAGGCTTGTTGTGAGTGAGAACCACCATGATGGCACCTTATCACAGCAACACAGCAACAGCAGCATGGTAGGCACTTGTTAGACCTTCTGAATCCCAGGCACCAGTCCAGACGTACTCAAAGTGTCTGCACTTAAATAAGACCCCCAGGTAATTATTGTACACAGTAGACTTTAAGTTACACTGATTGAAGACGCTTTAAAAACTTGTTCCTATTCATAATGACCTTGTTGTGTGAAGCCTTGGTGGAAGAGTTGGTCATATATAGACTGCAAACTGCAAGGTTCGCAGTTCAAAACTACCATTGCCCTGCAAGAGAAACGTGGAGGGGGTTTGCTCCCATTAAGACGGACAGTCTTGCGAACCCACAGACACAGTTCTACACAGTCCTTTAGGCCAACTTTCATTCCTGTGGATTGGTGAATCCACATTGAAGACCCTTTGTCGTGCCCCCAGTACTCTTCTTGACAGCAGAGTCTTTAACTGGTCTTATTCCCAGTTCGTCATTGCACTTGCTATGAATCAGCATCGACTCTGTGGCAGTGAGTTTGCTTTCTGGTTTACTCTACTTCCGTGAAGATGAACAGCTTTGTAACCCCACAGGGGCCAGTTCTACTCTGTCCTATAGCATGGTTGGGAGTCTGAATTGACTCTATGACACTTTGATTTGTAGGATCTATCAAAAGCCATTGTTTCTGTTGTTTTTTTAAAAAAATCCTCTCACCAAATGAACACCTTAAGCTCACTCTCACTGCCATCGATGCCAAATTCCCCATAGAACTGTCCCTGTGAGTTTTTGAAATGTTAAGTCTTTATGAGAGTTCAGACACTTGTCTTTCTCCCACGTTGTGTGTGGCTGGTGGCTTTAAACTGTTCATCTTGCAGATTGCAAACCCAGGACATCACCCCTAAGCCACAACGTAATCCTACTAAACAAAAACAACCCACCAAGCAAACCAAACTGTTAGCCTCCAGTCTTTTTCATACCGACTCCCAGTGAACTTACAGGACAGGATAGGACTGTCCCTGTAGCTTTCCGAGCTTGTCGCTTTCTATGGGAGTCCAAACAAAACCACACTCAGCACCACTGAGTCAATCCTGACTCAAAGCCACCTCCCTGTGTATCGGGGGACTTTTCTTAAGTAAAATCCCATCTAAGGCCATCTGAAAAAATTTTTAAATTTTTTATGTTTAATACCCGTGTTAGTCTGGGTAGATTAGAGAAACAAATTATAGACATGCATATGGATATAAGGGAAAGGTTTATATACCAGAGGAATGGAACATTGAGAAAGCCTCCCAACCCAGTGCAGTCCAAGGTCATAAATCTTAACCTACCTTAACCATATTAACCTATATGTCCATACCAGTCAATAAAGTCTCCTTTCAACTCATGAAGCATGTGCAATGACACCAGGACAACACAGGCCAGTGAGTGCAGAGTCTTGTGTATTCCATGGCAGTAGAAGCATTCCGGTGCTGGCAGGGGTCTCCCCTTGGCTCCTCATTTCCAGGACTCAGGGTCCATCAGCAGTATCCAATGGCAGTAGAAGCATCTCAGTGCTGGCAGGGGTCTCTCTGTGGTTTCTCCGGCACCAGAGGTCTGGTTCCATCAAGGCAAGTCCATGTGGTTTCTCCTCTGGCTCTTCCAGGTCCCAGGACTCAGAATCTATCAGCATTCTACCATCTTATCAGTAGACTAACTCCAAGAGACTGAGTCAAGTCTCTCACCTCCACAGGGGAAATATGGTGAGATTTCCCAGAATTCTCAGAGAAAGCCATGCCTGCACAGAGGTCTCATTGGCTATCTCCCTAATAACAAGCTAGATTCCACCCCTACACTCCCAATCATGAAATTGATACCAAGTACTTGACCACCACAATAGTAATTTTTAAAATACTTTTATTGGGGGGCTCTTACATCTTTTATCACAATCCCTATATTCATCCATTGTGCCAAGCACATTTGTCCATAGACTGCCTTCATCATTTTCAAAGCATTTCCTTTCTACTTAAGCCCTTGGTATCAGGTCCTCATTTCTGCCTCCCTCTTTCCCTCTTTCATGAACCCTTGATAAGTTATAGATTACCATTTTCATATCTTACATTGTCCTCCGTCATCCCTCACTCATTTTTCTGTTGTTCATTTCCCTGGGAGGGGTGTATATGTTGATCCTTGTGGTCGAGTCCCTTTTTCTCCACTAACCTTCCCCATATCCTCCTGGTATCTCTATATTCATTGTTGATCTTGAGAGGTTTATCTATCCTGGATTCCCTGTGTTGTGGGCTCTTTTCTGTAGTAGTGTGTATGTTCTGGTCTAATCTGATATGTAAGGTAGAATTGAGGTCATGATAATGGGGTGGGGCATTAAAGAACAAGAGGAACACGTGTGTTTCATCAGTGCTATACTGAACCCTGACTGGCTCATCTCTTCCATGTGACCCTTCTGTGTGGGGATGGTCACTTGTTCCCTTGTCCCTGAATTGGTTGCATTCTCCCCCTTCCTTTCTCCCACCTCCCCTTCTCCTGTATCCCCCTGGAAGCATTGGCTCTATTGCTTTTGTCTCTGAATTGTTTGTCCCACCTATCTTATCTAGGTAGACATGCAGAGACATTAACAAGGGCAAAAGCCAAGCAAAACCAAACAGAACAACAAAGAAAGGCAAAGACAATATCTCCACCAGCAAAAACCCCAAACAAAATAATAACAACAAAAAGAAAGTCAATGAAAAAGGATAAACCATCTGATTTTTAAAACTCAAATAATTTAGCTGTTGACTATTAAATCTTTGTGCTTACACAATTTTCTTCTCTAAACTAATATTTGCTTGGTGTGGTGCAGACCCAGCACTGAACTTAAGAAAAAGAGTTTTTGCAAAAAAAAAATTGCTAAAATTTCTGAAAGTCAACTAGGTCTATTTTTTTAGAGTTGCTTTTTTTTTCTCCCCAAGATCAATGATGTGCACATTTACAGAGCAGGTTGAAACACCGTTAGCTATTTGATTTTCATTTATGTGCTATTAACTTAGCAACCTACTTTTCATGACAAAGAGTAGTTTGTTTGAAACTTGTCAAAAGCCATTACAGTTTTAATATAGAATGGCACTTTTATGCTTGCTAGTTACTCTCCTTTTCAAGATTAATGGGATGCTTTTGTGTATGTAAAGAGTTCTAGAGATGTTGTCAGGTAAGCTTTGAACTCCCAAACTCAAAGTTGATGGTTCAAGCCCAGCAGCTGCTGCTTGGGAGAAAGCTAAGGTTATTTGTGCTCATAAAGATTTCCAAAGTGCTTCTAAGCCAGAATCTATTTGATGATTGTAGATTTGCTTCATGTGTGCATCATAAAGGTCAGTTCTATCATACAGAACAGCTGTGCCAGTGCTCCCTACAGGAGCATTTCACACAAGGTCAATTTTTGCCCAAGGAGAGGTTGATACGCAAGTCCTGGCGCCAGCAGGAGGCAAAGGGAGCCTACTTGCTGCTGATATAAGTGTAGATATCTGTTCGTAAATTTATTTCTCTGTTGAAAGTGTTCACTGGAAGGTGTGGAAAGAAATTTGAATTTGAGAAGCAAACAGGTTTTGATGCTGTGGCATTTTGGCCCTCCTCAGATTTCCAGATTGTCTTGAGTTTTATTTTTAAAAGATAACATTAATAGCTTGGAAATCAATTTAATGGAAAGGACTGTCATTTTGCTTTCTTAGTTGGAGAGCTCCTTGATATTATGAGACTATCTTTTTGAAAACACAAAGCACCTCTTGGCATGGATGGATCTGAAGAATATTATGCTGAGTGAAAATAGCCAATCATAAAAGGACAGATATCACATGAGGCCATTGTTATGGGACTGGGGGAGGAGGAGAACTCCCCCAAACCAAGTTAAATATTTTTATACTTATAGAATAGAACTTTGGAGTTTGCCAAAGGGGACTGGAGAGGCAAAGGAGGGAAGATAAAGTAATAGGCTTGACTATTGATTAGTGTTAATGTGAGTGAAATGGAATATGGTGGTCCACAAGAGAAAGAAGAAAAATCACAGAGCATGTGAGGGGTAAACTATTGAGGGCTCTGGCTAGTGGTTTAAGCTATTGAATACAAAGTTGATCTTAAATGAACCTGCCTATATAATTTGCAAAAAAAATTTAAAAAAGAAGATGCTTCCTTTAGGTGTTATATCTCCTGGTTTAAAGCACACAGTAAGTATTGAGCAAAACTTGCCATTATCTTGTGTTGTATTTATTTCCTGGTCTATTATTTGCTTTCCTCATTTGTGTGTGATGAGTGAGCAAAGTGACTTGTTGATCTTTTCCCAGACATATATTTCTAAGTTCTTGTAGTATTTCTATGTTATCCTTGTAGAAAGTGCAAAATGTGGGGTAAGTTTCTGCTGTTGTTTCATTGTAGGTTAATGTCCAGTTGCTTCTGATGGGTAACTACCCTATGTACCACAAAATGAAACGCTGCCTTGTCCTGTGTTGTCCTAATGGCTAATGACCGAAAAACCGATATATTTGAATTATGGTGTTGGCAACGAATGCTGAAAGTATCACCAACTACTGGAAGAATGTACAAATCTGTCTTGGAAGAAGTACAGCCAGAACACTCCATAAAAGTAAGGTTGGTGAGACTGTCTCACAGAGACGCTGGCCATATTATCAGGAGAGAACAATCTCTGAACAAGGACATGATGTTTTGCAGAAAATCTGAGACAAAGAGGAAAACCTCTGCTGAGATAGATTGGCCTAGTGGCTGCAACAGTCAGCTCAAGTATAGGGATGATTTTGAGAATGACACAGGACTGGGAACTGTCTTGTTCTATCGTCCATAGAATCACTGTGAATGCGAACCAACCCACTGGTACCTAACAAGAACAATGGCTAATGGTAGTGATAATTTCTTCATGTTACCGCTTGAATGTTTTCTTTGGTGAAATGTCTGTTGCAGATTTAAAATTGTATTATTCATTTTTCTCGTTTATTTTTGAAGTTTTATGTGCATCTTAGAGCTAGTTCTAGTATCTGATGTGTCTTTGCCAATTTTCTTCTAGTCTGCAGGTTTGCTCTTTCATTCTTATTGCTAAATCTCTTGATGCACACAATTATCTGATTTTTAGAAAGACTTAATTTTCAGTTTGTCTTCTGCCATTTGTAAATTTTTAATTTTGTACGATAGTGTGCTTATATTGTATATTAGGGCCCCAAAGTTTCTTCCCCTTTGTTAATGGCTGGTCTTTACACTTATGTCTTTAATACCTCTTGAGTTCATTTTTGTATATGGTGTGAGACTTGTGTCCTGCTGCACTTTTCTACAAAAGAATATCCAGTTTTAAAAGCGTCATTTGTTAAGAAGATCATCTGTTCCACATTTAGTGTATTTCCATCTTTTGTCAAAGATAAAATGTCCATAAGTGAATGGATTACTTTCTGAAATATTACTTTTGTTCCATTGATTAATATGCCTGGTATTGTAAAACCAGATTGTTTTAACTTTCTGCGCTGTGTTTTGAGATCAAAAAGTATCAGAGGAAGCCAGCCTCTGATACATACATCATGGGTTCATCAGGCACAGTTGTCCAGCGATAATTATTACTTATTATAGTAAAGTTATAGAGAGCATGAGAAGGAAGGATCTAATAAGAGTCAGACACATTTTTTGGTAGCATGCTCACCTCAGCTCTTTAAATGGTCCATGTAGAGAGAGGGATTACATGAGGGTGAGGAGGCCAGAGTGTCTGGCGCAGAAGGGCAGGAGAGAGAGAGAGAGTCTTTATTGTGCCCAAGCCTTATATACCCTTTGGTGCCATGCAAGACCCCTAATTACAGATAAGGACACACATCACAGACTAGGGTTGTGCTATACGCACACTTTATAGGACAAGGAGGTATTGGGGTCTCATGTGACAAGATCAGATACCAGACTGCTGGATGTGACTAACCAGGTTAGACTAGAGATCATTAACAGCAGCATCTGAATCTGCCCACATGCTTCAAAGGAAGCAAACCATCCTCCTAACAGCAGGGGAGTCAGCCCTAGATATTGTGAGAGGCACAGAGACCTTTTATCTGGAGACTTTCAGAAGAATAACCAACTTCTCACTAAAGTAAGAGGACTCTTACTTTATTCTTTTTCTTTAATAGTTTGTCCAATCTCTTTCCTTTCCATATCCTTTCCATGTCAAGTTAGAGATTAGATTTTTCATCTCTTCAATGAATTCTGTTGGAGCAAGGGGAGCAGAGTAAGGAAATCCTGGGGGAATACCAAAAATAGACTCTGGGTCCAGGGGGTGGCACCCCATCAGGTTGTGCAGGGAAAAACTCCTAAAGGTCAACAAACAAACCTTGAACTATTTACAGGCTTCTCTCTTTTTTTATCATTGGTTTGTTGCTGTTTTGTTTTGTTACTTTGTTTTGCTCTGCCTTTTTTGTGCATATTATTATATCTGCAGGTCTCTCTAGATAAGATAGGTGGGATAAACAATCTGGAGGAGAAAACAACAGGACTGATGGTTCTGGGGGAGACGTGGGAGAAGAGGAGGCAGGCGAAAGGATGAAAGGAAGTGGGTGTTAACAAACCCAGGGACAAGGGAACAACAAGTGATGCAAATCAATGGTAAGGAGGGTGTAGGAGAGCTGGCAGTGCATGATCAGGGGGAATGGAACTGAGAGGAATGACTGAAACCTAAATGAAGGCTGAGCATGATAGTGGGACAAGAGGAAAGTAAAAGGAAATAGAGGAAAGAGCTAAAAGGCAAAGAGCATTTATAGAGGTCTAAATACAGGCATGTACACATGTAATTATATTTATATATAATGATAGGGAATTCGATCTATGTGCATATATTTATAGATTTAGTGTTAAGGTGGCAGAGGGACTTTGGACCTCTACTCAAGTACTCCCTCAATGCAAGAGCACTTTGTCCTATGAAACTGACATTCCATGATACTCACCTTCCTGACATTACTTGAAGACAATGTGGCTTCATAAGCAAATGTGGTGAAGAAAGCTGTTTGGTGCCGACTACCAAACAATATAGCATCAGGTGTCTTAAAGGTCTGAAGATAAACAAGTGGCCATCTAGCTGAGAAGCAACAAAGCTCACATGGAAGAAGCACACCAGGCTGTGTGATCACAGGACACTGATAGGATCAGGTATCAGGCATCAAAGACTCAGAACAACAAATCATATTATTGTGAATGAGAGGGTATGTGGAGTGGGGACCCAAAGTCCATGATAATGGGACAACTGGACATAGTAGGCAACTGGACATCCCCTTATGGAAGGGTCATGGGGAGGAGACGAACCAGTCAGGGTGCAATATAGCAAGGGTGAAACATACAACTTTCCTCTGTATTTTTTAATACTTCCTCCCCTCCCCCTACAATCCTGTCACCCCAATCTATCAGGATCCCAATTCTACCTTACAAATCCAGCAAGACCAGAGGATATACACTAGTAGAGATAGGAATTAGAAATACAGGGAATCCAGGACAGATAAACCCCTCAAGACCAATAATGAAAGTAGTGATATAAGAAGGGTAAGGGGACTGTCAGGTATAAAGGGGGAACCGATCACGAGGACCTACATATAACTTATTCTCTGGGGGATGGACAACAGAAAAATGGGTTAAGGGCGACATCAGACAGTAGAAGACATGAAAAAATAATAATTTATCAATCATCAAGGGTTTATGAGGGAGGTAGGGAGGGGGAAAATGAGGAGCTGACAGTAAGAGTTCAAGAAGAAAGAAAATGTTTTGAGAGTGATGGTGACAAGAAATGTACAAATGTGTTTGGCACAATGGATGTATGTATGGATTGTGAAAAGAGTTGTATGAGCTCCCAGTTAAATGACTTAAAAAGGGAGGGGGAAATAATGCTCTTGGATCAGTATTGTATTGGGTAGTATTAACATTTTCACAATGTTTAGTGTTTTTTATCCATGAGCATGGTATATTCTTTCATTGATGCAAGTCTCTTGATATTTTCTAGTAGTACTTGATATTTTCCTTTGTATAGGTCTTCATTTGGTTAGAGTTATTCCTAAATAATTCAACTTTGGGGTGGCTGACATTGTTTTCCTGATTTCCTTTCCAGAGTTCTATTTGTTAAAGCAAAGAAACCCAACAGGGTTTTGCACATTGACCTTGAACCCAGTCAGATGTGTTGAATCTTTCAATTACTTCCAATAATTTTCTTGCTCAATCTTTGAGATTTTATAGATTTAGGATTGTATCACCTTTGAAAAGAAAATTTTACTTCTTTGCCAATTTGGACACTTTTAATTGTTCCTTCTTGCCTGATAGCTCTGTGTAAAACTGCCACCAAGTTTGAATAGGAGTGATGATAAAATCATCTTTGTCTGATTACAGATCTCAAGGGTAATGCTTTCAGTTTTCCTCCCTGGAGAGTAAGGTTGGCTGTTGATATTTTCCATATGTTCTTATTATGTTCAGAAATTTTCCTTATATTTTGATATGTTGAGCATTTTCACTAGTGTGGTTTTAAGCTAAGTGCCTTTTCTGCATTGATCAATATAATCATGTGGTTCTTTTCCTTTGTTTTATTTAAGTTGTGATTTACATTGATTGCATTTGTAATGTTAAACACTTTTGCACAGCTGGTATAAATCTCATTTGGTCATGATATATATTTTTTGATATGTTATTTGTGTTAATCTCAGTAGACTAGAGAAACAAATCCAGGGAGACTCATATGTTTATAAGAAAGAGATTTACCAATTTCATGAATACATCAAGTTTAAATTAATTTAGACTTGACTTCCTTCTTACTCTCCTCCCACATCTCATATTCACTAGGCCCCCAAACCATAGATGTTTGTCTTCAATATCTTTTAAATTAATTCTTTCATTTCCTCGTCTATAGTCATTTTAAAATTCACGTTCTTTATAAAGGACTGAGATTTCCAAAACGATTTCCTACCACATCCAACCCCCTTCATCCTCTCCTTATTAGCACTGCAAAGGAATAGCTTTTAAATGACTCTTTTCTTTAGGATTGTTCCCGTCTTGCTCTGGAGATAAATAAAATGTATAATCTATCATGAAAAAAAAAAAGAGATTTATCAGTGATGCCCCCCAAAAGAAAGAGATTTATAAACAAGAGCAATTGAATATTAAGAAAACATCCCAGCCCAGTCCAGATCAAGTGCAAAGGTCTGATATTAGCCCATATATCTGATACCAATCTGTAAAATTCTCTTCAGACTCATGAAACACAAAGAATGACATTGAATGCAGAAAGAGTCTTGTGGATCCACTGACAGGGTAAGCATCTCAGCTCTGGCAGTGATTTCCTCATGGTTCCTCCAGCTCAATTCTGGCTGCATCAGCAGAACTCCATCAGGGTCATTGTCTGTAATGTCTTTTTTTTGGGGGGGTCGCATCACTGTCCTGGTGAGAGTAGGAAGCCAAGTCTTGCTCCTGGAGAGCTGCTGCTGGTCCATAATGTCTTGTAAGGAGTGAGCAGAGAAAGAGAGTGTTTCCTGGCTCCAAGGAGGAATATTGAAGTTCCCAGAATCCTCAGGAGAAGGCATGTCCTAATAGAGACCTCATTGGCTATGACCTAATTGAGAGGTTAGACTCTAACCTGTCACTCATTTATAGTATATGTGCTGCTGAAGTGAGCACCCCCTTCACTCTTAATCCTCTGAAATTGACAAATTGTTATATAACTTCCACATTATTGTATTCGATTGACTGACATTTTGTTAAGAGTTATTGCATCAATGTTCATGAAGTTTATTGGAATATAAATTTCTTTTACAGTAATGCCTTGGCTCATTTATTTTTATTGGTCACTTTTTTTTTCAGAAGTACATTCAGGGGTTCTAGTTCCTACTCTGTTCTTAATCTGAAAACTCCACTTAGACCTGTGACCCTACTAGTATTTGAAATAAAAGGTTTCAATGACTAATTTTTGGAATAAATCACTAGGCCTTTTTCCTAGTCTGTCTTAGTATGAAAGTGCTGCTGAAATCTGTCCATTACGGGTGAACCTATTGGTATTTAAAACATGACTGACATAGCTTCTAGCATTCACAGAAACACCTAAGCCACAAAAAAATAAAATGACTTAATAGGCAAATAGTAGTATAGATGAGTATATGAATAAACCATTGTGTAAGCTCTTGTTTTATCACCTGCCTGCCAGTGGGTCATGTGTTGGTGACTTATATGTAGCTATGGTATTACAGGCAAATGCCAGCAAAGTCATCCATGGCAAACAGGTTTCAGCATACTTTCCAGACTAAAGTAGACTAGTAAGAAAGGCCTAGTGATGTACTTCAAAAAATTAGTCATTGAAACCTGTGAATCACTACAGAATATTATAAGTTATGGTCATGGAACATGTATTATAAAGTACTAAAAACATACTGTGGCCACAACAATGGACTTGAGGAAAGCAACAATTGTAAAAATGACTCAGGATGAGGCAGTATTTCATGTTGTTAAGCATAAGTTAGCATAAGACTCTATTGTCATAATTCAGTGGTGATTTTGTGGGATGAAGACAGGACTTTTCCACAATTATATACTCCAAAATATTAAGGAAACTATTTACCAGCATTTGGTGTGGAAGTTAAGTTAGCTATGCTCCCTGAAGCTCCCAGTTATCTGAGGCCTTTGTGTGTCTCACAACAGAGCTAACTCCCCTGCTCTTTAGATAATGGTTCCCTTTCCTTGAAGCCTGTGGGCAGATTGACATGCTGTTGTTAATGATCTCTAGTGTAACCTGTTTAGCCACATTCAGGAGTCTGGGTTCTGGTCACATGGGACCCCATACCTCCCTTTCCTATAACATGTGCATATAGCACAACCCCTTCCTGTGACGTATGTCCTTGCCTGTAACAGAGGGTATATAAGTATTGGACATAGGATAGAGGTGCTCTCTCTTGCCTCTCTCCTGCCCCGCAGTGCCGGATGCTCTCAGTTCCTCTCCCTCATCATGTAATCCCTTCCCCCACTCTCTCTTTCCTTGTGGACCACCAAGCGGGGCGGAGGTGAGCATGCTGCCATGAAATGTATCTGACTCTTATGATTTCTCTCTCTCTCTCTCTCTCTCTCTCTCTCTCTCTCGCATGCTCTCTATATCTTTATTATAATACATGGTAATTATCTCTGTACAACTGCGTCCATTGAACCCATGAGGTATGTATCAGAAGCTGGCTTCTTTTGATATGATGTGATGACAAATAAAGCACTGTGAACTTTTCCTAACAATCCAGGCACTTCTTTGTTTAGTTTCAATCTTCACAATAGCTTTCTGATATGATAAGGTTGTTGATGGTAGTTTTAAGAACAATTGACCTTCATTATGCCAGTCAATCTTCTAAATGTTTTACATTTATTACCACATTCGAGGCTCATAACAATGATTCGGTTTTTGAAGTAAATATTACTGCTATGAATGTCATTTTATGAGTGAGGAAACTGTGGCATAGAGGAGTGACCAAGTTGCAGAAGATAACATCCATAGAGGACGAGCTCAATTTTTGAACCAGGAAGCTTGCACCATAAGAGTCGCTTATTAATTTTCCCATTGTATGGGAAAGGGATGTGGAATTTAAGCAGATTTCTCATCATCACACCTCTGGTTAATGAGCAATGTAGCTCATGCGACTCAAGCCACCTACGTAGAGTTCAGGGTTCTTTCCATTGCACCACAGTTTTAAACAATTCATTATGACGGGAGACTGACTGTTCCAAGAAGAGATTATGCATGCTTCCATTGACAAAAAGGTCAAGAAGGTTCATCATTAGTGGCTTAGTAAAATCAAAATGAAACTGCTCAGCGCTGGCATACGCTATCATTCAATCCAAATCTGAAATTTCTTATTGGGCTGCAGTCAACACATCATTTAAAAAGGTGTGTAGAGAAAGTTACAAAGATATAAAAAAGTGGAGCCATTATGCCAGGGTCTATTAACAAATGAAGATGTTGAGTCCAGAAAATAAGAACTAACAAAGCCTTGGACTGTCTTTTAAGAATTAGAAACTGCGGGCTGAGCCCCGGTGGCGTCGTGGTTGTGCGCGGGACTGCGGCCCACTGGGACGGAGGTTCAATTCCAGCAGTGGGGCTGGGCCTCCTACTCCCACCACCGGAGAGCAGTGATGCCCCGCCCCCCCTCCCCCCAAAAAAGAATTAGAAACTGTGTACATGATATTTGAAACAGACCATTGAAACGTAAAGAATTTAAGTTGTCGGAATGTAGAAACCCCAAAGGAACAGCTCTGCTCTGCCTTTAGGATTGCTGTGAATCAGAATCGGCTCCATGGGTGTGGTCACCAGGTGCCATTTAGTTGTATCCAAGTTATGATGATCCTATCTGTAGCAGAATGAAACACTGCCTGAGCTCCTCACAGTCATTGAACTCTTTCAACCTGCTGTGGAAGCCACTGTATCAATTCATCCCATCCATCCCAACAGTCTTCTGTTTCACGGCACCTTTATTTTCTCAAGTATGATGTCCATTTTCCAGGGACTGTTCTCTCCTGCCAACATGTGCAAAGCACACGACACGAAACCTCACCATCTTTCCTTGAAAGGAAGATTCTGGTTATACTTTTCCCAAGGAAATCTGTCCGTTTATTGGCAGTCCACAACACTTTCCATATTCTTTGACAGCACCGTAATGAAAATACATCGATTCTTCTCCAGGCTTCCTTATTCAACATCCATATCTCAAATGCATATTACACTACTGAAAATATCATGGCTTAGCTCACCTTAGTGCTCAAAGCTGCATCTTTGCTCCTCAGCATTTTTAAGAGACCCTATGCATCAGATTTATCCAATGTGATATGTTGTTTGATCTCTTAACTATGACTTCCATTAGCATTGATGGTGAATCTGAACAAGATGGAATTCCAGATAGCTTCAATCTTTTCTCCGTTTATCATGATGTTGGCTATTGATCCAATTGTATGGATTTTGGTCTTCTCTTACATTGAACTGTAGTCCATGCCAAAGACTGCATTCATTCCTTAACCTTCATCTGCAAGTGCTTCAAGTCCTCCTTCTTTTCAGCAAGTGAGGTTATGACATTTGCATATCACATGTTACTAAGCCTTCCTCCAATACTTATGTCAAGTTCCACATATAGACCAGTTTCTTGGAATATTTGCGCAGCTTGAATAAGTACAAATACATATGATCAGAAGATACAACCCTGACTCACATATTTCTTGATTTTAAACTGAACAGTATTCCCTTATTCTGTTTGAATAATTGCTTCTTGATCCGTGTACAAGTTCAGCATTAGCAAAATAAAGGGCTTTAGAATCTCTATTTTTCTCAATGCCATCCATCATCAGTTATGATTCACACAGTTAATTACTACCAGACTCTCTATGGTAATAAAGTATTTCTTGTGGTAGGAAGGTAGTTGGTAAATTAAAAAAAAAACATATGTTGGATTATAAACTAATGGAGGTATCTAGACCAATTGTATTAAAATAAAAATGTATTTTAGAGATTTAGATCAGTTCATGGACACACATCTTTAATGTGCTACTTAGGAACATTTGACCTTCTGGTTTGTTTATCTCTTAACTGTAATATACTCGACCAAGAGCTAGATTGCTGGACTCACACAGGGTTAGGTTTGAATTATAGTTCTAGCCCTTGCTTGTGATGTGACATTGGGAAAATTCTTAATCTTGCAATTCTACAGTTTCCTCATTTATCAAATAGGATAATATTTCTCAACTCATAAGCTTAGGGAGAATGGACTGAATTGCTAGAGGAAGAGTGTGTACAAAAGAGTGGCACACTATTGGGATAAATAAATAAATAAATGTGTATGTTTTAAAAAATTTTTGTAGTTACTGTCATTAAGCACATGTTGATAGCCTACGCTGTTCCAGTTTTGGGGGGATGTGTTCCTCAGTTTGGGGAGGATGATGCAGAGATATTCCTGTGAAGAAGAGGCATAATCAAGGGGGCTTCTAAAAGTTCCTGGGCACATAGAATCTAAAGGTAACAGGGGTTATCAATGAACTTTGTGAAGCCTTCTCATATTGTTCTTCCACAACCATGGAACTTCACTGTAGAACAGTGGAAAGATAAATTGGACTCGTGTTTAGAAACAAACTGCCTTGTCAAGACTGTTTATAAATCTGTTTCTTAATAAAGATGATCTGGGGACTGCGGCCCACAGGGTTGGCAGTTCAAATCCAACAGCAGCTCTCCAGGAGCAAGGCTGAGCCTCCCACTCCCATCAGAGGGCAGTGATGCGCCCCCCCACCAAAATGTAAAGATGATCTGAAAATGTTGTGTCTTGACAAAGGGCATTGATCCATAGGTGTACATAATTTCTTATTAACCTGTGTTCTCTGCTTTTTTGATCAACTATACTCTCATGTGGGCACACGGAAAACAAATTGAATGAAGAAATTGAATGAATGGAAAATACCAAGTGAATGGTTCAATGATGGTGTAGAAAACCCCCATGAGCAACCGACCATAGTGAAGTCACCTTGTTCCCGGTTGAGTCAGAAAACAGTTCAAGCAGAATATTAATATTAGGAGTCCAATTCTCTGTACAATAGTGGTCAGTTCTAATGAAACAAATGGTTAGAAAGTAGAAGCTTTTTCATCTGAAATCAAGTTGAAAGTGTTCTTCAGAAAACCATGTATGCCTGGCTTTGCTCTGTTCTAGACGTGCCGGTCAGGTTCACTTCAAAAGTACAGCCCAGTAAATAAAGAGCACATCTGCTTTGTTTACAATGTGCAAGATTAGATGATTGTATTTTTCTTTTCAAGATGGCTGAGTCATTTTAGACACACTACAGATCAAAAGAAGGGCCCCTGATGATAGACGGAACAGACGATGGGCTGCTAGTCCCAAGGTCAGCAGTTTGAACTCACGATCCATTCCACAGGAGAAAGATGAGGCCGGCCGACAGATTTACAGCCTCTGAACGCCTTGAAAGAGTCTCTGTAAGTCAGAATTGACTAGATGGCAATAGATTTTAAAATTCAAAAGAAAGTGCTCTTAAAAATGAAGAAATGTGTACTCTCGTATGACATTGAGGTTAGGTGTCATGGAAACAATTTCCTTTCATAGTGACCCTACGTATCACAGGACTAAATGCAACCCAGTTCTGCACCGTCCTCACACGTGTTCTTATGGCTGAGCCCATTCTTGCAGCCACTGTCTCAATCCATCCTTTTGAGATGCTTCCTCTTGTCTTGTAAGCACATTTCCCCAACGCGATGTGTCATTTGATCTCTTGACTGCTGCTCCCATGGGCATTGATTGTGGACACAAACATGATGAAATCCTCCCACGTGGCCGTAGTTGACGCCTCACTTAGATGGCTATTTGTTTAAAGACCCCAGAGGCTATGTCATCTGAGGGCCGGGCACCATCTCATTTCTTTGCCACATCTTGCTATAGCATCCACATCTTCTGTATTTCCTTCCCAGGTCAAGCACCGCTATGATGTAAGAAGGGATTGTTCTTAAGTTCAAGCTAGAGTTTAGTGAGAGCCCCAAATCTATTCCTAGACCTATGTTTTTAATTTTTACTTTGCTGCAACTTAGGGTTTAATACATATGCCAAATTATTCTATACAGCAATTGTATCCAACAGAATTGTACAATTGCATCCATAATCAGTCTCCAAACATACTTTTCCTTCCTGAACCTCTTGACATCATCTGCCTTTTATCTTGCTCACTCTTCCTTATCTCGCCCCCCCCCCCACCTTTTTTTTCCATTTGCTTTCTTTATTGGCACAACACTCTTGGGTTTCATTTACCAAAAACCAGAGAAACAAGCAACGCAGCTTCAAGATGTGGCCACACACTCCTGAGATACACCATAATATGAACAAGCATTAGCAAAATATAGCACAGTGGATCTCACAGGATAGCTGAAATAATACCTATCTCAGTACAGCATTCAATGCATTGGTGTGGCGAGACCTTGTTTGGCAACTGTACTCCATTCTCGGTGTGGCAGTCTTTTACTTCTTCTGACCCCATGTATTTTCCAGCGTAAGTCCTCAGGTTACAAGTGTGAATAAGGTGGAGTCCATTTCACCCAGTTGTGGTCCAGCAGGGGTCTCACTGATGCAGCCCCTGAAGTATACATGCACCCAGAAGATCCAGGATTCAGTATCCTCGTGTTCCACCGTACCCGAGATGCCTTAGGTCGATTTTGTCCACACTGCACTCCACTAAGGACCCTCCCTAACTAATGTTCCCCCTAACAACCGTAGTCTCTCCTCCCCACACATGGAGCCCAGCCCTTCCCTTCCCTCCCCTCAACAGACATGTACCTATATATCCCCCCAAACTTGACTCTTTCCTCTTCCCTCTTCTTCGTTGCCCCTCCCATCAGTAAGCTTCATCCTTTAAGGCTGCCTCCGTCTCTGGGGGACCTTACCCCAGATCCCCATCTTCCACTCAGCAGACAGAATACATGCGCCCCACCCCCTTCCCCGTCCATTTGCTCTCAGCTGTCCTGAGGTGCTCTCTGTCCAAGTGACCAACACTACACTTACCTACAATGGTGTGTGGTTCCTTGGCATTGGTCAACCAGGCTGGCTGGTTCAGATGAGCAGACTACATGGCCTACAAGTTGGAGCTTGCGCCCGTTCTGTTGCATGTGCCTGCCACAGCACTCTGACGCCATACTTGTCGTTTTCTCCTTTGACGAGCTTCACTCAGCATAATGTTCCTTCCACGGGTTTTTATACCTGTTTTTAGGGATGCATAGTATTTCACTGTGTGCATATGCCAGAGCTACTTTCTAGAAAATTTAAATCCACTCTTCTAGTGATGTGAATCTGGGTTGTTTCCAGCCTCTTGCTATTGTGAACTGTGCTGCAATGAACATGGGGGAAGCAAACTTGTTCATAATCTGTTTCTTATTTCTTTTGGGTATATGCCCAGTAACAGAATTGCTGGGTCATACGGTCGGTTTAGGTATTGAGTTGTACAGTGCGTCCCGACAAGACTACCAACAGTGGACAAAACATCTTACTCACCACACCCTCTCCAACATTTGTTGTTCTCAGGTGGGTTTTTGTTTGTTTGCTTTGAGGTGGGCTACAGTTATGGGTTTTTGAGGATATCACATCGTTGTTTTGACTTGCATTTCTCAATGACTAATGATTGGGAGCATCGACCGTGCCTCCTGATCCAGGCACAAGTACCACATGAACCAATGAAGTGTTCTGTGTTTCTGATTCTTCTCTAGGCTATCCACAGTTTGTTATGATCCACACTGTTGATACCTTCGCATGGTCAATAAAACCTGGGTAAATATATGCATGCTGCACATTTTAATTTTTCTAAAAACACCTAGTCTAACACACACATTATCAGTGGTTCTCTGCAATAAGTGAATCTACTTATAAGATTCCATTTGACAGGGAGCTGCCAGAGGTTCTTGAATTATAAGCAGACAAAATAACTTCTGAGAGCCACTATGAATATGCGTTCTCTAGAGAAATAAAAGCAGTGACATGCATCTGTGTATAATAAAGAAGCTTTCACCAAGAACAAAATTCATAGCCAGAAACAGTCCAGGCACTGCAGAGTGGCAGGTCCAGTTCAAGCTCAATATGGTGGATCAGATGCTATGCTTGAAGCCATTCCCAACTCACCTAGCTGCCAGTGCTGTGGAACCAGAAGCCAGCAGAGAAACTGCTGGAGGATAAAGCAGGAGGTGGTTAGACCTGAGGTTGGTGGAGGTAGAGTGTCTGCTCCAAGGCAGACAACATGGCAGATTGCTGATCACTTCCAGGGCTTGCAGACCACATGGTTGGCTCGTGGCCTGAGCTTTGATGAATCAGATGCAGGATCCGGGCCAGCAGGACAAAGAAGGGAGAGCATGCTCTCCCTACTCAGTTAGAGAGCCAGAAGAGACCACTGCCCCTTGGCAATACAGGGGAGCCGTACCACTACAGTCCTGAGGATTCTGGCTGAGCCAAGTTGACACAAATCCTAGCTAGCATCATGTCTATTAATAGCCACAAAGAAGGCATCAGTGTGGTGTAAGTCCATTGTAAGGTATTTGCTTTAATGGAATGACCTTATAGATAGAATAATTGGCTAACCGGAGTCTAAATTTTACATAGCAAAGGGTCGGTTAGCTAGATGAACAACCACAATCTCTGAAATAGTATGCTGTTACACCTTTAAAAAAGTAAGAGTGGCTAATAGTGGCCTCTGACATTAACACCGGGGATTCAGTAGGCACAACTGCATGGCAATAATTATTTAATTTTTATAGTAAGGTCATTGAAAGCATGAGAAAGAGAGAAATAGAGTCAGAAACATATTATGGTCACATGCTCACCTCAGCCCCACCTGGTAGTTCACGTGGAGGGAGAGGGAGAGGGGAGGAAAGGACATGGGGAAAGGGAGCAAGAAGGAGAGGGACAGGAGTTGGGGAGGAGAGGGGGCCGAGAGAGCTTCTTGACTCTGACCAAGTCATATAACTTTGGGGGACCTGCAAGGCCCCTAATTACAGATAAAGACACATGTCACAGGAAGGGATTATCCTAAAGTAATGAGGAACACTCTAAGGGCACATACATTTTAGGAAAGAGAGGGATTAGGAGTGTACATGTGACAAGAAAGGCAGACCTTAGACCCAGCATGGCAGCCTAATCTTGATCATCCTTGGGTGAGCTTGACTTCCTGGTCTCTCCTTTGGGAATAGTCCGCTACTATCCTTATCAGAAGGGAGTGGGCCCAACTTAGAGGGGGACAGGCTATACAGATTGATTGCTCTAGATGGCTGATAACCTTTAGGGAGAATAGTCCCTGACCTACTTCTGTTGACCTCCAAGTGTGTAGCCATATGCCATGCAGCTTAAGTTAGACATATATTTGGGGGAGACAACTTGGGAGAAATCTTTCTGTTCCCCACAGTGTGTCATTATCCTCCAAGCCTGGCACAGTGTACATTATATGGTAGGTCTTGAGAGGAACTAAAGACCTTGGGTTTTATCTCTTTCTCGGTCTTTCTCTGTTTCTCTCACCATCATCATCTGCTCGGTTCTTCTTCACAGTCCTGGTTTCTGCTGCTCTGCAGCCCTCCTGATAGAACACATGGCTGCACACTGTTCCTCACATTAAAAAAAATGTGGTAGAAACACACTGAAATAAACACATGCCATATGTTAAGTGTTGCCACTGTACAAACACTGGAGGGGGGGAGGGGGAGAGGAGTGGGGAGGGGCTTTCACAAACTAAAAATCCTCTTCACACAAATCAGAAGGCTAGACCTCTGAACAAAGAGTTCAAGTTCTCTCACAAGACTTTCTTTCCCTGTTTTTTTTTCTGGTGGATGGGCCACTTCCGTTCAGCTCCCGATTCCTAGTTCCTTGGAGATCTGTCCTGTCCCACGTCTGCTCCCTTCTCTTGTTTGTTTAATTTCTTTTATATCTTAAAAGAGATGAATAAAAAAAGAGATGAATCAAGTTGAATCAAGACATATACCACACTAATAGTGCCTCAGTAACATAACAAAGATGACTCGCTCCCACCCGAGATTATAACCACAGGTATTGAGGTTGGGCATCAGAACACATATTTTAGAGGGCGTAATTAATTCCGCAATGTGATCCCAACTTTCTACATGCATATTTCAGCGACTTTGGTTATATTTTTCATGATGTGCAACCATTTTTGCTACAATTTCCCAATCATTCTACCACCATTAAGATAAACGCAATGTCTCCTCAGGACAATCTCTCCCTGGCTTTATTGCTCCCTCCTACCTTAGCAACAAGGAATAATTTTTTGGCTTCTATGTGCTTGCTTCTTGCCTATAGATGAACCATGCAGCATTTGTCTTTTGGGGTTGACTGATTTTGCTCACCACGATGTTTTCGAGGTTTTCCCAGGCTATGGCCTGCATTGAGCCCTCATTCATTTTTATGGCAGGGTAATATTGATTTACATACATACACATACACACATGTCGCTATGCATAGTTCTTTCTTTTTTAATGTTTTTTATTACGTCATTTAATAGGGGTAGCACTTTTGTACATTTGTGTCCTTTATTGTTCTCGAAATTCTTGCTTTCTACTTGAGCCCCTAGAAGCCGCTCCTTATTTCCCCCCTCCCTCATTTCTATTTTGTTTCTCTTTTGTTATTGGGGGCTCCTACAGCTCTCACAACATTCCACACATCATCTGGATCAAGCATATTTGTACACATGTTGCCATTTTCATTTCCAAATATTTTCTATTTGAGTCTCCCCCTCCTTTTTTAAAATAAATCATTTTGGGGGGGGGGCCTCACACAACTCCCATCATATGGAGAGCTGCTACAGGGGACCTAAGTGGAGGAGGATGTTTTGAGAGTGATGATGGCAACAAGTGGTCTGCTTACAATTGGCGTATGTATGGATCATGATGGGAGTTGCAGGAACCCCTAATATGTGTAGTTTTTATTGAGAAGCGGCCTCTTGTCCATTACTTCCAGCAGGAAGAAATATTCGAGGAAACAACTTCTGGCCCTTTGTCTCCTGGCATGTTGCTCTCCACAAGAAGAGGACTGACCTACTCCCACCAGGGCAGTGATGCCACAAACCAAAAAGCAAACAAACAAAGACGCGGACTGATTTGTGTGTCACACACTGGAAACCAGCCATGAGGCCCTGGCTTCAGAAAGTGAGCAGCACAGGCTTCCCTGCCTCTTCCTCATCTGGGGGCCTTTGAGGACAAGGTGGCGTCCAAGGTGCTGCGTGGGGCTGCTCACCCCAAAGCCAGCTGTTTGAAGCACCGGAGGCTCCACAGGCGGGACTGTCAACTCCTGTGAGCTTGGCTGCCTCAGAAGCCCGGGAGAGCAGTTCTCTGGTGCCCGACCAGGTCTATGGGTATGGGATAGAAGGACTCCATGGCCGTGAGCGGGATGCTGCTTGGGAGTTTCTGTCTTCCAGCAGGAAAGCAGCCAAAGGGTGTCTGTGGCCCACCCAGTCCAGGCTTTCAGTCCTCGGTTATTTGCTAAGGCTGCCAATGGGAGCGTAGATCACGGAACTTTTCTGTGTGATTCCACCGACAAGCAAGCAGATAAACTGGAAACCCATGTTGCCATTGACTTGATTGACACGGACTTCTGGTGTTACCTAGGAGCGCCACTCCAGTGGGACTACCATTTTATCAGAAGCAGATCAGCAGGTCTTTCTCTGGTTCCGTGGAAGAGTGCGGTTGGAATCGCCAACTACTGGACTGCCATGGTGAGTATAAACCATATCGGCCACCCACAAACCTCTCCTGGGGCACCGCAGGTCTTTGTTTCAGACGGACTCCTCAGTCAAAACCGTGATTTCTGCCAAACGTTACTCCAGCTTTTTGTTTGGGGATTACTGGCCTGATTCATCTTTGATGCTGATTTTGTACTCAGTCATCCTCCTAGATCTCTCTGAGTGTTTCTCAGATTTTAGAATAGGGGTGATTCGAGGAGGCAATGACTTCAACCGGTAAGGGCTTTAACAACTGACTGAAAAAAAGAATCCCTGATTGTTTCATCATCAGTTTTGTTAATGTGCTCCAGCTCCCCACTGCAAGGAGGTAAGTTACTGACATTTCAACAGACCAGACACCCTTAACCCCCCTGCTTCACACACACACACACACACACACACACACACACACACCCTTAGTAAGGGAACAATTTTCTCTGTCTCAATTCATTTCCAAACACATGAAGAGAAGTCTGAGTAGCCCATTTTTCTTTCTGTTAGAACTCTATTTTCCATTTATTCAACTATGACCGAAGGAACCAGAGTACAGTGAAGAAAAACAGTGCTGGGAGTCTGTCAAAATGGATCAGCGAGGCAGAAGATAGTGGGCCAGTGTGAATAGTCTCAAGGAGATAGCAGTAGTTCACACACTAGCGTGTTAACCGAAAGATGGTAAGTTTGAGTCCACCCTGAGATGCGTTGGAAGAAAGGTCTGGTGATCTACTTTTGAAAACCCCATAGAACACTCCGCAGCAATTGATAGTGTTATTGTTGGTGGTGGTGTGCTGGCACACTTTGCATGTTGTGTCATTTTTTGTTTCTTTGTTGGAACTAGAATCCAGATATTCTACTGTGGCGGTTATGTGCTTATGTTAATTTCATGATTGAGATGTAGGGGGGAGTCTAGCCTGTTAATCTGGAGAAATCCATTGAGTAGCCAATGAGACCTCTGTGTGGACATGGCTTTCTCCTGATACATCTGGGAAATCTCGCGATATTTCCCTCATGAAGATGAGAAGCTATCTTCTCCAGTTTTTGGGAGTTAGTCTCAGAGACAATGAATCATGGACAAGACAAGATGGCAGCATTGGAGAAGCTGAAGGACCCAAAGCAGAAGCCACACGGCTTTTCCCTGATGGAGCCAGACCTCTGAAGCTGGAGAGGTCACGTGGTATGAGTTCACTTGGTTCACTTGGTATGAGTTGCTTCTGCCACCACTGGATGCTGTTGATGGACCCTGGAAGCGAGGAGCTGTGGGGAGACTCCTGCCAGCGCCAGGATTCTGCACCCACTGATCTGTGACTTCGTGAGTCAGAAGGAGACATTATAGACTGATTTCAGGCATATGGGCTAATATCGGACTTATGACTTTGAACTTGACTGGGTTGGGATGCTTTCTCAGTATTCCATTCCTTTTGTATATAAACCCTTTCCTTATATCCATATGCATGTCTATGACTGACACAGCTACCATTCTATTTTATTTTTGTTTAGTTTTTAATCATTTTGGGGGGGCTCATGTCACTCTTATCACAACCCATAAATGCATCCATTGAATGTGAGGCACATTTGTACATTTGTTATCCTCATCATTCTCAAAGCATTTGCTTGCTACTTGGACCCTTGGTATCAGCTCCTCCTTTTCCCCTCCCCCCTGCACCCCTCTCCCTCATGTTTCCTTGCTAATTTTTAAATTATTATTTTGTTATATTTTATACTGTCCTACATCTCCCTTCACCCATTTTTTAAAAAAAATTAAAAGTTCATTTTTATTTGACACCCTTACAACTCTTATAATAATCCAAAAATCAGCTGTATCAAGCATATTTGTACATATGTTGCCATCATTTTCTAAACATTTACTGTCTATTGGGCACTTGGTATAACCTCCTCTTCCTCATCCCCCACCATTGCGACCCCTTGATAAATTATTCATTATCATTATTTCAATATCCCCCATGGTTCCTGTTCTGTTCTGCTCCTCTCCTGGAGCAGGAGTGTATGGTTATGTGCTATCAATGTAGTTGCTTCCTCCTCCCTCCCCTTCTCTCCCCATCTTTACCTTACACTTCTGGTATCCCTCCTCCCCTTTCTCTTCTGGATTCCCTGGGTCGTGAGCTCTTATCTCTTATCTGTTGCCTGTGCACATGCTCTGCTCTAGTCCTCAATGAAAGGCAGGACTAGAGTCATGAGAGTGGGGAGTAAAGATGTCTGAAGGAACCAGAGAAATATTGTGAGTACTGTACTGTGCCCTGATTGTCTCATCCCTTCCTTGTGGCCCTACTGTGAGGGGTTGTTTCATTGTCTATAGATGGATTTTGGCTCACTGTTCTGACCTTCCTCGTTCTCAACAGTAGAGTGTCTTTTGGGTTTTTTTTTTTTTTTGCTTGTTTTGTGTCTTTTGATGCCTGTTACCTGATCCCATCGACACCTCATGATCACACAGGCTGGTGTGCTTCTACCACATGGTTGTACTGCTTCTCTGCTAGATGGCTGCTTGTTTAACTTCAAGCCTATAAGACCTCAAGTGCTCTATCTTTTGATAGCTGGGCTTTCTTCACCATATTTGCTTATGCAACTGTGTTGGGAGTGTGAGCATCACAGACTGTTCTAACAGTCAAGATGTTCTTGCACTGAGGGAGGGCTTGAGCAGGGGCGCAGCATCTGTGAATTAGTAAACTCTGGCACATTGTACACACAATGGAGTACTACACAGCAATGAAAAGCCCTGATGATCACAGAAAGCACGTCGTTTCATGGGAAGCGTTGGAGGAAATTATGCTAAGTGAAGGTAGCCAATCACCAAAGGACAAGTACAACATGAGTCCCCTGAGGTCAGTATATTCCGCACAGTGGGTACAGAAGAAAAGTCACATATCTGAGAGATACTTTAAGGCCATTGTTGCATCCACTCTGTCAGTCCATTCTGTTGAGAGTCTCCCTCTCTTTCCATCACCCCTCTATTTTACCACATGGGTTAGATGCCATGCTGCTAACTGCAAGGTCAGTGATGAGAAACCACCAGCCGGGTGCCAAGAGAAGATGTGCTTTTTATTCCAATAAAGAACTGCAGTCTCAGAAACACCCAGAGGCAGCTCTTCTCTGTCCTGTAGGGGGTCACTGGCAGAGTGTTGAGTCTGCTTTACCAGTCTGGTGTCCTTTTCCAGGCACTGGTCTCTCCTTAAAGTGCATCTAAAGTAAGACAACTCATCCGCCTGAATTCTCGGGAGCATTCTGCACGCACTACTTCTAAGACAGATCTGTTTGTTTTTCAAGCAGTCCCCAGTACTTTCAAAATCACTTTCCAACCTGATTCATCTGTGTGGATTTCCTCAAAGCAGAGGCTGAAGCAAAATCGGATGAACAGGAAGTGTGCTTACAATGCAGAAAGGAGCGGTCAGAATGAGGAAAGTAGAAGAGGGGAAGAGAGGATGTCAGAGAGGTTGAGGGGAAATGGAAAGTGCATCAGGATGAGGAGAAGAATGGGGGAATTTTTCCCAAATGGGTAATGATTGTGCAACTCTTTTCGATGGAATCAAACCATTGAATTGTGTGATATGTGCATTATTTGCCAATAGAACTGTGTAAAAAAATAGCACGCAGTATGAAGATCTACCAGTCTTACACCTGAGTAACAAAAGACTTGTCTTTACAAATACTACATTGTAAGAAACCAACCTGGTGTTGTCAGGGCCATCAGTGGACCATGGGGAGGGAATAAAAACAGCACACACCAAACCTGCTGACAGCAGTGGAATCCCTGCATTGAAATGTGCTTTGTGTTAGCCCTATAGACCAATCTCCCTCCCCCAATATTTGGTTTATGAGCAATTCACTTCCTATTGCTTAAGCTAGTTTCAATTAGGCTTTGGTCATTTGCAACCAAAGAGTTTCAACTTCTACCATAACAAAGAACACTTTGTATCCTGCCTGCTTGTTTGTAGGTTACCTCCTTGAGGTGCAGGCTTCTCCTATAGCTTCTTCAGCTTGTATACTCAGCACCTACCAGAGGGCCTGGCACAGAGCAAAAATGCAGTACCTCTGGTACAGAAGGAATTATTTGTAATATTAATGTTGTATCAGCAACATTTTTCCTTTTAGCTTCTTCTTCCATTGCTTTATTTAAAAAGGTGACAACCTTTTTGATGTATAGGAGCACAAGAAGGTGAAAATTGTCTACATATTTTGATAACATATAGTCACTTTGAAACAGAAACAAGAGAGTTATGTGAAAGAGTTAACATTGTGCAACCAGTGTGCTATCAAAAAAGGCCTTTAAAAAAGCTAAAATATTAATAATGGTGTAGTTATATTGGTTAATGTGAATTGCAGCTAGTAAAACAGTTATTTCTCTGATTAAAAAAAATTCCTAACTATGACACCTCTCTGTACAATAAAAATATGTGAAAGGCAACAGGCATGGCGTGGACATCATTCTCCCTAGTGAATGCTGTAAGAGAATTACTGTAAACAATTATGATCCTATTGATTAGAAACTCATAAAAGAGAATGCTGTTTCCTAACCAAGTCAATCCCTGTATATTAGGAATGTACTACTTTTTCCTAGTTAATTGAAAAGGATTCTGGAAGAAAACGAAGAAAGCCACTGACCTGCCTTTCTTAGCCCAACATGGCGGCATCAGCATTCCTTGGGGGAAAGTGTGGCTTGGTGTTGGCTAGATGGCTCCAATGGAGAGCGACAACAGCATCAAGTGCTGCCTGGTCCTATACCACCTGACCGTTGTCAGGTTTGGGTCCACCGTTGAAGCCACGATGTTAATCTAGTTCACTGAGGCTCTGCCTCTTTTTCAATGCCCCTCCATTTGACCCAACAGGATGTCCTCTTCCAGGGTCTAGTCTCTTTTGAAGCAACCCTGGTGACACAGTGGGCGAGGCACTGGGCTGCTGACCCCAGGATCATCAGTTTGAACCCTCGGCCACTCTGTGGGAGAAAAAGGAGGTGTTCTACACTGTAAAGATTGACCGCCTTGGAAAGACACAGCGGCAGTTCCACTCTGTCCTGTAGGGTTGCTACAACTCCATCATAGTGAGTTTGATCTTTCTGTTGGATCTCTTGATAACATGTCCAATAAATATATTTTTGTTGCTGTTCCAGCAATCCAGGGTAGTTTCAGTCTTCCTTGCCAAAATCATAATTCAAGTGCATACATTCTTCTGTAGGCTTCCTTATGTGTTGTGAAGTTGTGCAGGCATATCATGCAATACCATGACTTGCCTCAGGGATGCCCATTATGCTCGTCAACACTTTCAAGAGGCCCAGCGCAGCAGATCTGCCCTATGCAACATTTTGTTTGATATCTTGACGGGTCTTCCATTGGTATAGATTATGGATCCCAGTCAAAGAAAATCCCTGGCAATTTCATTCTCTTTTTTGTTTTTTGGGCCTCACTGCCCTCTGGTGGTGGGAGTAGGAGGCCCAGCCTTGCTGCTGGATTTGAACCTCCAACCCAGTGGCCCGCAGTCCCGCGCACAACCACTCCGCCACCGGGGCTCAGGCCTCAATTTCAATCTTTTATTTGCTTATCTTGATGTTGTTTATGGGTTCAGTTGTGGGAATTTTGGTTTTCTTTACCTTGAGTTGCGATCCATCCTGAAAGCTGCAGTTGTTGATTTTCGTCAGGAAGCGCTCCTCCTTTCAGAGAGCCAGGCTGTGCCACCTGCACAGCTCAGGTTATTAAGAAGCCTCCCTCCAGTGTTTACGTCACTCTCATCTTTGCGTCGTCTGGCTTCTCAGATTATTTGCACAGCATACAGATTGAATGAGTGTGGTGAAAAGAAACGACCCTGATGCACACCTTTCCTGATTGCACACATGAACCCCTGTTCTATTTACTGACATTTTGGCAACCACAACAAGTCTTTGAAATCTGAAGCAAATTGCCAATTCTATTTCCTTCCAAAACCCCAATAGCCGTATCCAACCCCGTCATTGTGATTAGTTGAATCAGCTCTGATTCATAGTGACCTTATGAATATAACCAGGTGAAACATTGTCTGGCCTTGTCGTATGTTCGAGTCCATTGTCATGACTATTGGATCAGTTCATCCTGCTGAGAATATGCTTTATTTTTGCTGACTCTTTACCCAACATGATGTCATTTTTTGCCACTGATCTTTCTTCAGAATATATTCAAAGTATGTGAGCTGAAGTCTCGCTATCTTCTCCTGTGATTGATTTGTGCTTCTGGCAGTTTGTAGTATATTCATTTTTTTTCATACTTAAATACATCGATTTTTCTTCTGTCTTTCTTATCTATGGTTCAGCTCTCCTCTGTAAATCAGGTGAATAAAAACATTATGACTTGGATCAGATACACCTTAGTCATCAAATGGATATCTTTGCTTCTTAAAATTTAAAGAGGTCTGTGCAGGAGATTTGCCTAGTGCACTATGCCATTTTCCCCCTGACTACTGCTTTTATAGACATTGTTGATCTAGGTAGACTGAAATGCATAACTTTAGTATTTTATCTGTGCATCATGATGTTTATTAATCCAGTTGTGAACATTTTATTTTCTTTAGGCTCAGGTGTGATCTAAACAATAAGCAATAGTTAATAGCTAATTCATTATAATTATTAAATCAGCCTGCCCCTTGGATGAATGAAAAGAATAAAAACATATGAATCAAATATCTTGTCTCTGAACCAAAATAGAAGAGGAAAAACTTATCTTTGCTGGCTTTTAACACTAATACTAATCACAGTCTTAGAGTCAATTTGGACACACATGAGTATGATCTTTAATAAGATTCAGAAATCAACAGTCATCTGATAGGAAGAGTACGGTATGATTTCCTATCCTGCACAAGGAACTAGCATGTTGGCACAGGCTTCTTTGAGGCCTGACGAGCTCCCCTTTCACTGGATGTATGTCTGTGCCTGCGGTTATGGACAGTCTGTCCAGAAGGCTGACCAAATGAATCAGACAGATTTCAGACACCCATAAAATCTGAATGAGTAAATCATAATATTCCATTTGATACTTATTTTTATATTTTTGGTATACCCACTTAATTTTTTTCTTTCTTATGAGGCTTCTTGCATTCCTATGAATGTAGTTTCACCTGGATTGATCTTCTTAAAGTCATTTAGGATAACTGGAGATAAAGTTATTAAATCCTAATACATTCTAATATTATAATTCTTCGGTGTGAATTTTAGGTTAAGCCATTTCAAATGAACTAATCTCATAAAAATGAAATATTTCACACCTCAGAACCTTTTGCTCTCTAATTATTTTTATGGTTTTGTGTTAGTTTTCTAAAAATTACTAAAGTATTTGAACATTCTGATTAAATGTGAAAAATAAATTATACATTTTGAAGCCAGACTGCTAGACAGATTTTTAAAGTTAAAAAAAAAGTTGACTTGCAAATATGGCATATGCCCTACTTTGATAAGTCAAGATTTAGGTCTCAGAAGCTTCTGAGTAGTGCAAATATTGGGTTCTCCCCATTCAAAGCAAAGAATAAAGAAAATCAAGGATTTAATGAAATAGCGAGTATAAAGGACCCTTGAACCATGGGAACCTCAGCTTCCCTGATTCTCAGACCCAAAGGACCTGATGGTGTCCCACTACCGCTGTGATCATTCTGAAAAGAGTTGTAAGAATAGGCCCTGGGTTGAGTGGGACAAAACATTGGATGAAATTCAAGATGAGAAAAAGGTCAGTCTTACTCATCTGATAAAGATGGGTGAAACCTTGAGACTATGACCTTTACTTATTTACTCTTCAAGCCTCAAAGGGGACTCACTTGCTATGGTTCATCTTCCAACCAAACAAACATAAAACTCGCTGTCATTGGGTGGATTCAACTCACAGAGACCCAGGATGACCTTTCTGCTAGTTGTCCACCCCCTAACCCACAGGGCCCAAACAGACAGGCCTCTAGGGTAAACAATACACACTAGGGGGTACAAACGTCTCAGAACAATCAACCATGGAAAATAAGAGAGGCAGCAATGGGCCTTAAAGCTCAGAAGGCAGGAAGCGGTAGGGATGGGAGCTGCATGGAAATGGTAAGCACAGGGGGTAAGTGGGAAGCGTGGTAAGACAGGATAAGGATTGCAGCCAGTGCTACATAGCATGTGCAAGAGTTAGGGAATTGGAGTTCAATATTGATTGGGAATCTCAATGTGCTTGGGAAACTCACACCCAGATCACCCAAACCATAAAGTTCAACCCAAACCCAAACCAAATTGAGTTTTAAGTGTTTATTTTTTTCCTAAAAAGTTTTTTTTTCTGTAATTATTACTATTTGTATTCTTTCTGTAATTAGTGTCATGTTATTATAGGATCCAATCTATATCAGGTCAGAATGCAAATAAAACAAAACAACAGATTTAACACCTAAGACTGTAACTTGATTCATTAAGAGGTTTTTGCTTTCTTCATCTTTTCTTTCTTCCTCTCCCTCTCCCTCTCTCTCTTCTTTCTTTCTTACCAAAAAAAAGAAAAAAAAAAGATGATCTCACGCTGGAATGAACACTCTTGTGAAATTGGCTAGGATTTTTCAAGCATAGAGTGGCCACGTCAGCTGTTTTCTGAAAGCAATTAAGCCTTATGACAAAGCCTATTATTTTAATTAACAAGGAGTGCCTCCAAGATCAGGTCAGGATTTCTTACGCAGTCATTGGCTTTTTATTTCCTGATAGGCTGATTAAGGAGATAGATTGTATTTTGCACTTGTACAAATAGACCCCCTGCCTTGAGTCCGGTGCTGGAGGGCAGATTCGAACTGTCTCTTAGGGGTGCCAAGACTATCGACTTTCATGGTAGCAGACCGCCTCATGTTATGGTGTGCAGGAGCTGATAGGTCTAAACTGCCCACCTCACAGTCAGCCCTGTGTCAGTCACCAGGGCTCTGACATGCTGATTAGGGAGAGGGAGGAGATTTTGTACAGGTGAACACACGAGTACCATGCCAGAAACCACAGATGCAATAAATCATTCATTCCCTACATCTAGCGTCTAGAAGAAGTTTCAAGATCTGCCTCTTGAGATGGGCAGGACAACTTCTAGCATGCATTCGTTTCAGGAGGCCTTCAAAGTGCTCACAACCATATTTTCAGAATGTGGGAATGCCACTGGCTGGGAAGTTCTGGCATGATCGGGAAGCTCAAAGTGCTTTGTCATAAAGCTCCCAAGGTTTAGTCAGTCCTCTGCATCTGTTGCATTTCCAGAGTATTTGTGTGCTAAATTCAGGAAATGTTAATTCCAAGATTTGAAAAAGAGCCACTCGATAAAACTGTTGGAGAATGCACATTCAGAAGGAGACAGATTTGCAAACCCAAATGTTTTCAATAGGCTTAGAGTGGAGTGGGGGGTGGGGACTTCATTTCCTCTTTCCACAGCTGGTCCCCCAAGTCACTGTAGGGAGAAGCAAAGCTTAGGGTAAGAAGTTCTTGGAGGGGGTGGGGGTGGGGAGGGGGGGAAGAAGTTTTCACCATGGAAAACATTCATTATGCTGTACCATACAGTTGTCAGTGGGTTTTGGAGATATAACAAAACTCACATTTCTGTATTGTTTTTGTCTGTCTTCTTTGAGAAGAAAGACGCTTAGTCAGGTTAGTGTGAGGCATTGTGTGGGCTGGAAGGCCACACCCATGTGGGTGGAAAGCACTCCTTTCAAGAGGTGGTAATCCCTCTGATTAAAGTCACGGGAAAGAGTGGCTCTCAGATGGAATTGATTGAAGGAAGGTTGCCGCTTTGATTCTGGGTCTTGATCTGTTGTGGGTCGGTGCTGCCCAGGCAGTCTGACTCATGACAAGCCTGTGTACAACAGCACACAACCCTCCTGGTCTTGAGCCAGCCCCACAACTGCTGTGTTTGACACTTCATTGCAGCCACCGTGTCAACCCATCTGGTTGAGGGTTTTCCTTTGTTGTTAATCCTTTACTATTCTTCTTCTTCTTTTTTTCTGCATCACTGCGCTGGTGGAAGTAGGAAGCCCAGCCTTGCTCCTGGAGAGCTGCTGCTGCACTTGAACTGTCAACCCTTTGGGCCGCAGCTTCACACACAAGCACTGCGCCACCTGGGCTCAGCTACTATTGTTCTTCTTTTATTATTCATTTTCCTGGACTCTGAACTAATATTGTAACATTCCTTCTGTTTAATCTCATCAAGCAGTATTGTATAATTGCTACCACAATCAGTTTCAGAACATTTTCTTTCTTCTTGAACTCCTTTGATATCAACTCCCCTTTATGCCTTCCCTCCTCCACCCTAATCCCCAGGAACCCTTATTATTATCACCGGTATCTTGCACCATTCAATCTATCCATTCACATACAATTCTGTTACTCTCTTCTCTCCAATGAGGTTATACAACTCTCGCTTCCCCTCCCCACCCTCTTCCGGTACCCTCAGGGAACCATCTAGAAGGTTATCTATCTTGACTTTCAAGTATCCAATGATCTTAACTATGCAAATCAACATATGCAAATCTAACAAGATTAATGAGCTAAAAACAAAACCCATAAAAATAAATGGAGGAAATATTACGGAACTAGAGGACAGTTATATGTTTAATCAGTACTACAATGCGCCCTGGATTTATCATCCTTTTGTGTGGCCCTTTGGACAGGGACTGTTTACAGGTGGATTTTGGGTGTCCACTATATCCTTGCTTCTTCATCTCGATTTGGTTACTTACTTATGAACTTCTGATACCTGTTTCTGTTGACACTTCATGATCACACAGGCTGGTGTACTTTTTCCTTTTGGGCTTTGTTGCTTCCTTGTTAGATGGCTGATTTTTAACTATACACTTTTAAGACCACAGATGCTTTATTATTATTCTTGTTATTATTATTATTATTATTATTATTACTATTATTAAGTAATTTTATTGGGGACTCTTATAGTTCTTATCACAAGATGCACTCATCTATTGTGTAAAGCACATTTGTAGAAATGTTGCCATCATCATTTTCACATTTTCTATTTGAGCCCTTGATATCAGTTCCTCATTTTCCCCTTCCTCCCCCACTCTTCCTCCCACATGAACCTTTGATAAATTATAGATTATTATTTTTATATCTTACATTGTCCTCTGTATCTCTTCATCCACTTTTCTGTTGTTTGTCTACCTGGGAGGGGATTATATGTTGATCCTTATGATTGATTCTCCATTTCTCCACCCACCTTCCTCTTATCCTCTTGGTATCTCAATTCTCATTATTGGACCTGATGGGTTTATCTGTTCTGAATTCTGTGCGATGCCAGCTCTTATTTGTAGCAGTGCACATATTCTGGTCTAGTAAGATTTGTAATGTTGAGTTGAGGTCATGATAGTGGTGGGGAGAAAGCATTAAAGAAAAGTTGTATATTTCATCAGTGCTTTACTTCACTGACTGGCTCATCTCTTCCTTGTGACCCTTCTGTCAGGGGGTGTCCAGTTGTCTACAGATGGGTTTGGGGTTTCCACTCCAAACCCCACCCCACCCAAAGTCCCCACATCTAATTCACATTAGGATGATTTTGTTCTGATTCTTAGATATCTGATACCTTATCCCACTGACATGATCACACAGGCTGGTGTGCTTTTTCCATGTGGACTTTGTTGCTTCTCAGCTAGATGATCTTTTGTTTATCTTCAAACCTTTAAGACTCCAAATGCAATATCTTTTGATAGCCAGGCACCATCAACTTTCTTCACCACATTTGTTTATGCACTTATTTTTTCTTCAGTAATTGTGTCAGGAAAGAGAGCATTACAGAATGCCGGATTATTATTTTTGGGGGGAGGGGGTATCACTGCCCTCTGGTGGCAGTAGGAGACCCAGCCTTGCTCCTGGAGACCTGCTGCTGAATTTGAACCGCCAATCCAGTGGGCTGCAGTCCTGCACACACAACCACTATGCCACCAGGGCTCAGCCCAATGCCAGATTATTGGAACAAAATGTTCTTGTGTTGAGAGAGTAGTTGTGTTGAGACCCAATGTTTATCTGCTACCTTAATTCTTAACATATAAATATAAATAGATAAATCTATTTCCCTATGGCTATATAAATATATTTACATATGTACATGCCTGTATTTAGAGCTCTATAAATATTTTTTTTCTCCTGTTTTCTTCTCCTCTATTTCCCTTTGCTATCCTCTTGCTCCACTATCATGTTTGGCCTTCATTTGGGCTTAGTAAATCCTCACTTTCCTTACATTGCCTTTGATTACCCCCCACTAGAATTCCTATGTCCTTCTCTCCATTGATGGTAGTTTGATTGCTCTTCCCTGATCCCTGGGCTGGTTGACCTCCCCTGTCTTTCTCCTACCTCTCCTTCTTCCTTGTTGTCTCATTGTTTTCGTCTTTGGATTGTTTATCCCAGCTATCTTACCTAGATAGGTTTACTGATACATTAATAAGCACAAAAACAAGGCAAAGCCAAGCAAAACAACAAAGGAAGACAAAGCTAACAAAACAACAACAACCAAAAGTAAAATAACAACAACAAAAACAAAGCCAATGGCCCCAAAGGAAAAGTCTATAAATAGTTCCAGGTCTGTTTTTTGACCATTAGGATTGTTTTCCAGTTGAGTCTGATGGGATGCCACACTCTGTCTCCAGAGTCTATTTTTGGTATTCTCCGGGAATTTCATCGCTTTGCTCCCCTTGCTGTTCTGTTGCATGCCTTTAGTGTTTCACCCAATGGGATGTGGTCAGATCAGGCATAGTTCCCACACCGTGTCTCCAGTGTTGTCCCCATAACACTATGGTCCAGTGAGGTATGTCATGTCTCATGGTGGAACTGGTTCTATGATCCTCTCTGTCTTGTCTGCATTGAGCAGAAATATTATCTACGGGACTTGGTGGATCAGGTTGTGTTCCATTCTCTCTCCTTCCCTCTTCATTTCTCCTGTGCATTCTGATCAGACTTGCCCCTCTCCCCAAACTTAGCTTCAGTGCTGTCCTCTGAAGTGTATTCTTTGTGTGTGTGTATGTGTGTGTGTGTGTGTGGGGGGGGTTCCACATAGTTGAGGTTGGGGCTGCTCCACAGACCTCTCTCTGTTGGTTCCCTGGTACATGCCAATATATTGCATTTACATCTTGGCACACTAGATTGAAGTCTGGTCTCTCCCTCTCCTGTGGCGATATCAAAAATACCCTCACCTTTAGTGAGTTAGAACCCTGTTCCCTCCATCCCTTGTCATTTTTTTTCTCTTTTTTTCTATTCACTTGGATGCCATATGTATCCCTGGTTTCGGTCTGGCCCCTGCCATACTACCTGGACCTCACCCCAGGGATGTGTGTACATAGTTGCCCCTACACTCCTTTTGCATTTTTAAGTTTACCTCATCAGACTCATGTTGCACTTGTCTTTTTGTGCTTGGCTTGCATTACTTAGCATAATTTCCTTCAGTTTCTCCCATGTGGCAATGTGCTTCATGCATTCATCACTGCTTGTTAGGGATGCATAGTACTCCATTGTATGTATGTATGTACCACATTTTTTGATCCATTCATCCTCTGATGGAAGTTTGGGTTGTTTGGGGATTGTTTCCAATTCCTTGCAATTGTCAATTGTGTTGCAATGAACATTGGAGCACAGATATCTGGATGTGGTTTGCTTCTTACCTCTTCTGGGTATATGCCCCGTAAGGGGATTGTTGGGTCCTATGGTAGCTCAATTGCCACCTGTGGTTCCACTATGGCTCAGTGAGGGATGTCGTGTCTCATGGTGGGACTGGCCCTATGGTCTTTTCTGTGCCTTGTTTGCACTGAGCAGAAATATTATCCTCGGGCCAAATCAATTTCCATAGTGGCTGTACATACCTACAGGATCTCCAGCACTTGTTACTTTCTGATTTTTTGAATTGGGCTATCTTTGAAGGTGTTAGGTGGTATCTCATAGTTGTTTTAATTTGCATTTTCCTTTTGGCTAATGACTGTTAACATTTTCTCATGTATTTATTGGTCATTAGCATTTCTATCCTTCTGAAACTTCTTTTCAGGTTCGTTGCCCACCTCCTTAGTGGAAAATTAGTTTTTCCTTATCATAAGCCAGAAAAATATTGTAGATTTTAGTAATGAGACATTTGTCTGAAGCGTCACTGTTATAGGTGTTTTCCCAGTCTGTGGGCTCTCTTATTACTCTCTTGGTGAATTCTTTGTATATACACAGATGTTTTTTTCTTTTCTTTTGTTTTTTGTTTTTTGGGGGGCATCACTGCCCTCTGGTGGTAGGAGTAGGACACAGCTGTTTTATCTTCAGTATATCACACTTGTCAGTTTATGTCCTTCCCTATTTCTGATAGCCTGTGTATTTCCTGTGCCAAGGTTCTCAGGCTTGTCCCAATTCCCTCATTAATGGCCCTAATAGTTTGGGGTTTTAACTCAAGGTCTGTGATCCATCTTGAGCTTATTCTTGTGCACGGAGTGAGATAAGGGTCTTGCTTCATTTTTCTGCAGGTTGATATCCATTTTTTTCCAGTACCCCTTGTTGAAGAGAGCATCTGCTTCTTATCTGATCTTTTTTGGGACCTTATCATACAGTTATCCATATGCTGATGTTTTTATTTCTGGGTTTTCAGCTCTCTTCTATTGGTCGAAGTCTCTGTTGTTATACCAGTAGCACACTGTTTTGACCACTGTGATTGTATAATAGGTCAAGTAAAAAGTCAAGTAAAGCAAGTCCTTCCAACCTGCCCCTTTTCAGGGGTTCTCTGCTAATTCAGGGCTACTTCCTTCTCCATATGACGTTGGTAATCAGTTTTTCCAAATCTTTGAAGAAAGATGGTGGCATTCATCTTGGAATAACATTAAACTTATCTACTGCCATGGGCAGAACTGACATCTTTATTATATTGAGTCTTCTGATCCACGAGCATGGAATATTCTTCCATTTGTTGAGGTCACTCTTATTTTCTTGTAATAGTGTTCTGCTATATCTTTTAATACCTGGGCACCATCAGCTTTCTTCACCACATTTGTGTCTGCACCCATTTTGTCTTTAGCTATCATATTAGAAAGGTGAGTATCATCTCATGCTGCATTATTAGAACAAACCATTCTTGTACTTAGGTAAGATTTAAGAAGTGACTCAAATCCACTGCTCCCTGTAATTACAGATCTAAAAATAAACCTATATTTATATGCTTATATATTTATACACATATCTATATACCTATGCACTTTATCCCTTTCTTCTTCTTTCCTCTTTGCTTTTCTTCTGCTCCACTGTCATGTTTACCCATCAGTAATTCCTCTTAGATACTATTTGATTGACAAGTACTACCGGAAAAGCTACATTCTCCTCACTGTCAATTGTAGACTACTTACCATTTCCCTGTACCCATCATTATGGGGCCCACCGCTCACTGTCCCCCTCCTGCTTCTCCTTCCCTCTCCCCCAACTGTTGGTCCTTCACCATGGGATTGCCCATCCTGTCTCTCTTGTATAGATAGATGTAACAGCAACAACACCGACCAAAGGAGAAAGGCTATGCAAAGAGTTCCAAGTCTCACAGGGATCTTGACCCAGAGTAAAACAGCAAGAAGGAGCTGCTGGAATCCATCAGCCCAGTCCCCTTTTCTTTCAGGTTCCATATCCTGCGACCTGTTTACCCAACACATACCCCCTTTTAGTCTTTGCATTCATGTCAGACAGGAGAGCTTCCTAAGAGTCCCCATTGCTATTCCTGCAGTCAGGGATGGAGTCATCTTGTGTCCCCCTCCATGTCCCCTTTACTCTTTTAGAATAATTTCCATCCAGTTCAGATGGGGTGCCAGTGCTGCCCTCCAGTCAGAAGACAATCTGGATTCCATGGGGATGTTGTGGCATTTCTCCCATCACTGGTCAGTTGCACTGACCTCTTGGTTTGTCACCAAATGGTTGAGTCCGACTGCCTGCTTTCCCCTAACTGTATCTTCAGGGCTGTCCTCTGCAGCACTGTCATCTAGGGAGAACATGCCATGTATCAAGCTGAGGCCAGACTTGCAGTCACCTCTAGTGACTGGTTTCCCCTGGCAGCTTGTCCAAAGGGCCTGAGGTGAAGTCTATCAGTGTAAATAAATTAAGAGATGCTGACCTGTGCTTGTGGGTTTTCTGTTCTAAGATGACCCTTGTGTTAGTCTGGGTAGACTAGAGAAATTCATAGACACTTATGTGTATAGAAAAACTAGGCTTTATATAAAGGATAAGTATATACTAAGAAAATATTCTAACCCAGTCCAGATCAAGTTAATAAGTCTGATATTAGCACATATGCTGATACTTGATACCAATCTATAAATTCTTCTTCAGACTCACTCAGCACATGCAATGATGCCGGATGCAGGAAGATAATAGGTCGGTGGTTGGAAAGTCTTGTGAATTCAGTGTAAGCCTCTTGGTGCTGGCAGGAGTCTCATTGTGGCTCCTTCAGCTCCAGGTTTCTAGCATAGCTCCAACAGGAAAGTCTCCCAGGGAATGTCTCAGTGTCCCACCTCCAAGGAGCTAGTTATCTCCTTAGCGCTTCCAAATGAGGACATCAAGCTTCCACCTGATTGACAGGCTAGGCTCCACCCTGCCCCAAGCTGACACCAGATTATGTGACTACCACATTACGGATCTGTTACGTGGCAGAGTTGGGGCTCATGGAGTGCCCATTTTAATCTGTAGGCTTTATTACCCATCTTAAGAATAACTTCACTCTTTGTACACTTAGTCTTTTAAGGAATGCTATGCTTCCTTTGCTCCATGTGGTTCATCGCTTCATTCCTTAGCGTGGACAAGAAGTTCCATTTTATATCTTGTCAAGCTTTCCTTTCTGTTTTGCATTGCAAACGAAATCTAGATCTTACTCAGTGCAGGACAATGGGGACAAGTCTAGCTCTGCAGACCCTGGCAGGGGTCCCGTTGATTCTTATTGCCCAGGGGGCTTCTGGTGTGGTTTTCTTCCTCAGGTTAGTCAGTCACAAGAGCCTCTGCTGGGGTTTCCCTCACCCAACACTTAGGAGCCAGGTTCTCGTCGCTGATTCCACTTAGGAAGCCCTCTGGGATCATATCATAAACAGTCGTCTGTCCTCACTCTCAGAAGCTTCATGACTTGGGTGCAGCCGTTTACCCTTCTCCTCACTCTGGCTGCCCCACTCCAAGGCAGTGTAGTCTAACCGCACTCTGTACATTTCCTCAGAGGCCTGATTCTGTCTCTGTGTGTAACAGTATTGAAAACTACTTTGATTCCTTCTTCTTTTCTGAAGAATAAATAGACTGGTTCTTTGACTCCCACCTTTATGTTGTCTCCATCAGAATTGCTTTGGGATGTGAACTGACCCAAGTCCTGTGTGTGTGTGTGTGTGTGTGTGTGTGTGTGTGTGTGCGCGCGCGCATGAGAGAGAGAGAAAGAGAGAGACAGAGAGAGAGAGAGAGACAGAGAGAGAGAGAGAGAGAGAGAGAGAGAGAGAGAGAGATTGGAATCAGTGTAGGGAAAGGAAGTGGTTTTGTTTTTGTTTGGCAAGAATTAAAAAACTGAAGCCTTACTGAAATAATTTCACATATTTACTCCGCATGGAGATACTGCAATTCTCTGTTTTGATCAAGTCCCAACAGTGATCAAGTTCCAAGCTTTGATTAAATACTCCAGCCGTGGTGCAGCTGTGCTTCTTTGTATTGAAAGAACAGACGGTGTCCCAGAATGGCCAGGATATTAAAGGAAAAAGCCATTCTTTCCCTTTCTCCTCATGTAGAACCCACCTAGTGATATACATGCAGGAGTCAGCTGTGAGATAATTCAATAACTCATGATCATCGAGTTGAAGCCGACTCACGCCCTTTAGGACAGGGTAGAACTGCCCTGTGAGTTGTTGGAGACTGTTAAGCTTTATGTGAGTAAAAAGCCCGTTTTCTCCTTGGAGCGACTGGTAGTCTGGAGCTGTCCACCTTGCAGTTAGCAGCCCAACGAGCGACCACTTCACCGCCAGGCCTCCTGGGCACCAGCAAGAAACGTAAGCAAAGCTAGTATCAATTAGAGGGGCCTCTGCTTTCCTTTTGGAATGGAGGCCTGGTGGTGTCGTGGCTTATGTATTGAGCTGCTAACCACAAGGTCGGCAGTTCAAAAAGACCAGCCTCCCTACGGGAGAAAAACGAGGCCACCTGGTTCTGTAGAGATTTACAGCCGGCCAACTCCATTGGGACAGATTTACTGTGTCCTCAAGGGCCACTGTGGCTCGGAATCCATTGGTAATTTGGGAAAATCTTATTGCTGTTTAGATGCAGAGAGTGCTTGGGTTCTGAGTCAGTGATCCTATGCAACAGAACAGAAAGCACCAGTTATGGAAGCAGATGGCAAAATGTTTTAAAAATGTCTTTTTCTCACATCTCAGACTATATATTTAATTGTTCAATCCTATGAAGAAGAGCTGTGTCGTGCCATGACCACCAGTCAAATTGAGCATACGTTCGTCCACCTCTCCATGCTGCTAGTTCCCCTTTCCCACAGCCACCCCCTGGGTAATTACCCATCCTGTTACTCTGCCACGAGGTCTACCTGTCCTAGATTTCATATCCAGAAAACCCAACAAAACGCAAACAGGAAGCAAGCAAACAACAACAAATAACAATAACTGGACAAAACATGCTGAAGCCTCCATCAAAAAGAAAGCAGAAAATATAAAAAACGGAAACAACTTATAAGGAGTCAAAAGGGGAATCCAATGATAAAGCATTACATTTTAACTTCATGACATCTGCTACCATCCACTTTACAATGCTCTCTGTTTGATAGCAAGGCTACTTACACCCCTGGACTATATATGGTCAGAGGGTCAAGATTGCCTTCCTTAGAGTCAACGGGTGGATTCAAACTGCTAACCTTTCGATTAGTAGCTGAGTACTTACTTCACCATTGTGGTGATCCTACATATATCGAGGAAGGGATCAATTTCTCTATCAAAAGCAAGGGGTTCCTTCACGTGCAGTAAGTAAGCTCCTGGCGAGTCCCCTGGGCCAGCTTGTGAGCAGCGTTGCTATCAGACAACGAGCATCGGAAAGTGGACTGTTGCAGGTGCCGTTGGACTCAAAGTTAGCATTTGACTATTTGATTTCCCTTACGGCCTGTTTAATTTTTTTCTAGTATTTTTATATTTGCTGATTTTTTTTCTATTGACACTTTTATCTGTTTTTCTTTGTTTTTTTTTTCTGTTTTATTCTTAACTAGTTAGTTCTTGTATCTGAAATCCAGGATAGGTAAATCTTTAGAGACAGCAACTAGATTTCCGGTTTTTGACAGCAACTGGATTAATGGTTCCTTGGGGGGGCCGGGGTATGGTGAGGAAGGTGGGGGCTGGGTGGTGGGAATGGGGACCTAACAGGGATAAGTATAAGAATGCAGAAAATGCTCCCAACTGGATTGTGGTGATGATTGCACAACTCTTCTTGATGTGATTGAACTATTGAATTGTTTGATGTTTGAACCATATGGCAACAAAATCGTTAAAAAATACATAAAGAAAACAATGCCATATGCAACAGCTACGTGAAAGGTGAAAAAAATCAAACAATATAAAGGGGAAAAAGTCATGGATTCCAGATTCTCTTTCTATGAAACTCAGGAACTAGATGAATATTTTCTTAGGGTTCAAGATTAGTGCAGGGTGTGTCATGCTGTTGTATGTAACGTCACCATGAGTCAGACCCCACTCAATGGGACCTCCCAGCAGCTGGACATGGGTGAAAAGAAGGGATGTTACTTTGAATGTTAACATACACCTGACCCAAGCCTTGGTGTTTTTAATTGTCTCATATGCATGTGACTGTTGGACAATGAATAACAAAGACTGTAGAAAAATCAATACAGCCTAACTATGATGCTGGTGATGAATATTGAAAATACCTTGGACTGATAGAACAAATAACTCTGTCTTAGTAAAGGCGTACCCAGAATACTTCTTAGAGGCCAGGATGGCAGGACTTTGTCTCACATATTTTGCACATATTCTTAGGAGAGACCAGACTCTGGAGAAGACAGCATGGTTGGTAAAGTAGGGGAGTGACTAAAGCAGAGCCCTGAGCTGGATAAATTGCTCTAGTGGCTACGACAACCAAACTATTGTGAGGATGATGCAGGACCGGGTGTTGACGCAGTCTATTGTCCCGGGTGTCTCTGGGAGCCACAATCAACAGAATGGCACTCCCAAACAACAACGATAACAACAACAGCAACAACAAGGGTAATGGCAAAGGAGGTTGGGGGAAAAGGGAAGCTAAAACAATGGATAGAAGAATGAGGACAATGTTCTGAAATCGATTGTGGTGATGAATGCACGACTCTCTTTAATATAAACCACTGAGCTATGTAACCCATGAATCAAATGTCAATTTGACTTAAAAATTTAAAAATTAATCAGTATTTAAAAATTAATCAACAAGTCCTATTTCATTTACTTGGTTATGTACATGTTAGCAAAGCTCTTCCCTCATTGAGACTTGGTCTCTTCATTTATAAACAGTTTTACTGACAGTATCCTAATTTTACTACAATTTGCTTTGATGATCAAATGTATTGCTAGTGCAGAAACTGCTCATCCAACTATAAAATATTGTCAAAATGCAATATAATAGAACTAGAAACTGGCAATTCCAAGAAAGCATAGAAGGAAGACAGGAAGGACAAAAGAAAGTAAAAGAAAGAAAGTTCTTGT
This sequence comes from Nesogale talazaci, assembly GCA_004026705.1. Lineage (NCBI taxonomy): Eukaryota > Metazoa > Chordata > Mammalia > Afrosoricida > Tenrecidae > Nesogale > Nesogale talazaci. Next base: position 61,299 of record PVJH01007849.1, read on the forward strand.
GTAATGTTGCAGTAAACTATTTGCAACTAGGGAAACGTCCTGGTTTGGGGTTTTAACATGTCTTAGGGTTTCTTTGGGGTTGGCAGGGCAGGTAGGGAGCATTCTGCATCTCCCAAGCAGAATAGAAGAAACGTGAATGACAGGTATTACCTGAACAAATAGATTTATGGGGGGAGGGTTTTGCTTGCGTTCCTCTGTGTTCAAGAGCAAGTGTCAGAGTGCCTTTGCTCACGTGTTTTTATTGCCTTTTTGCTTTCTTCATGTATGATATTTTTGATGTCCTTCCACAGCTCATCAGTTCTCCTGTCATTAGTGTTCAATTCGTCTGGATATTCTTGAGAACTTCTTGAAATTTAGGAAGGAGATACTTGTTTGTATTTTGACTTTCACAGTCTTGTTTTAATTTATGTCAACCTTAGTAAATGTATGAACAATTGATAGTCTGTTTCACACTAGGTCTCGGCCTTGTTTTCACCGCAGATGCTGGACTCATCTCAGATGTACTCCGTTTGATTTCTGCATTTTCCCTCTAAGGAGGTTCCCACGGATATACTCACTATTTATGTGTTGACAAAAAAGGTATTTACAATGAAGAAGCTGTTGGGCCTCGAAAGAGTCTATCCCCAGCTTGATTTTTATTACCAAGGGCATGCATTCCAACTAGCCCTCTTTTCTCTTTGTGTCCCACTTTGGCATTCCTATCACTGGGAGTTATCAATGCATCCTGTTGGCCTAGCTGATCAGTTTCATACTGAGGAAGTTGGTAGACTTCTTCAATTTCTTCCTCACTAACTTGGGTGGTTTAATGAGACAGGCATGAAAGACCTGAGGAGTTGTGGAAGGACATCAAGAACACTACCCTTGAAGAACATAAATGGTCATTAGAAAGACAGAAAAAGAAAAGGCCAATATAGATGTTAGAAGAGACTCTCAAACTTGCTCTTGATCTCAGAGCAGGGAAAGTCAATGGAAAGAATGGTGAGGTAAAAGCTACACAGTACATTACAAAGAGCAACTAGAAAGTATTGTGATGAAATATTTAAAGGCCTAGAGCTAGAAAACCAATAAAAAAAAAGAATATACCCAGCAGATCTCCAGGTGAAAAAACCGAAGAAAAAAAATTCAAGCCTCGAGTTGAAAGAGTGAAAGATTCTATGGGAAAATATTGAATGAGGTAGGAAACAAAACATCCAAAGAAGGTGAAAGGAATGTGGAGAGTTACTGTACCAGAAAAAATTGGTTGACAGCCAACCACTTCAAGAGGTTGCATGTGATCAAGAAGCAGTGGTATGGAAGAAATAAGTCCAAGCTGCACCAAAAGCATTAGTAAAAAACAAGACTCCAGGAATTTACATAATATTAATAGAAGACTTTCAATACACTGGCGAAACCCTGGAATTGCTTACACATTATGCTAAGATATTTGGAAAGTAGCTACTTGGCCAATTGACTGGGGTAAAAAAAGCTATGTTTGTACTCCTTCCAAAGAAAAGTGACCCAACATATTGCTCAATCAATCAAACTATCATTAATATCATATGCAAGTCAAATTTGCTCAAGATCCTTCAACAATGGTTGCAGCAACACATTGACAGGGAGCTGCAGGAAAATCAAACAGGATTTAGAAGAGGCTATGGAATGATAGATATCATTACTGATATCTGACATTACTTGTGCTTTATTGACAATGCAAAGTCATTTGACTATGTGGATTGTAGCATACTAGGAAGAACATTGAGAAGAATGAGAATCTCAGAATGCTTCCTTGAGCTAATGCAGAACCTGAACATGGATCAAGAGAAAGTTGATTGAACAGAAAAATAAATATGCAGTGATTTAACATCAGGAAAGCTGTGCATGACAGTTGTATCCTTTCACTATTTTTATTCAATCTGTATGCTGATAAAATAATCAAAGAAGCTGGACTACAAGAAGAAGACTATGGCATCAAGGTTAAAGGAAGACTTAGTAATAGCCTGCAATGTACAGATAGCACAGCCTTGCATACTGAGAGCCAAGAGGCCTTGAAGTATTTGCTGATGAAGATCAAAGACATCAGCCTTCACAATGGGTTCTTTTTTTTTAAACAGTATAAAGAAAACCCAAATCATTACAACTGGGCCAGTAACATTTCCTACCTCATTCGATATTAATGCCCGATAAACGGAGAGATGATTGAAATTGTGAAGAATTTCTTCTAGCTTGAATCCACAATCCATAATTATAGAAGCAACAGGGAAGAAATAGTGCATTGGGAAAATCTGTTGCAGAATCTGTCTTTAAGGTTTTGAAGAACACGGAGAACTCAGGTGCACTGACTCGAGTCATGGCATTTTCCATTGTCTCACATACATGGCAAAGTTGGATATTGAATAAGGAAGACTGATGAAGAATTGATGCATTTGAATTGTATTGAAAGAACTACAAACTGCCAGAAAAAGTCAGAAAGTCCCTTAGAAGAAAGGATGGTGAGACCTTCTCTCTTGTATTTTGGACATTGTATCAGGAGAGACCAGATCCCTGAATTTATTGCCATTAATCCCATTTTGATCTAGAGCAACCTTATAGGACCAAGAAGAACCGTCCCATGGGTTTTTAGACTGTCACTCTATGAGAGTAAAAAGCCTCATCTTTTTCTCATGACATATCTGACGGTTTCAAACTGCTGACCATGCAGTTAACAGACCAACATGTATTTTGCTACCAAATTGATGCCTTTTCCCAGGGACTGATCCATCTTTTTTATGCCCAAAAGTCTTGTTGGCATATAATTCACATACAATGAAGAAGAGTTGTACAATCATCTATACAAACAGTTTTAGAACATTTTCTTTGTTTACCCATTGTTATTAGCTCTTTATTTCCCCCCAATATTCTCTGCAGTATACCCAAGGAATCATTAAACCAATGACTGTCTCTATAGATTTCCTATCTTAGATTTCATATATAGAAAAACACTAAAACACAAAAAGTATAAACAGACAAAAATCTCAATAGAAAAGAAAACAGAAATATTAAAAGTTGTAACAAATTTAAATGGATCAAAAGGGGGACTAGATTATAGGGTACTAAATTCTTTTGGCATCACTGCCCTCTGGTGGTCGTGGGAGCTACCCAGCGCTGACCCTGAGAGCCGCCACTGCATTTGAACTGCCAACCCTGCGGGCCGCAGTAGGGTACTACATTTTATCTGAACTTCATCTGCAACAATCTCCTTTCCAATGCATTCTGCATGATAGCAAAACTATTCATATAACTGGTCCAGGGTCAGAGGACTTTCACTAGGGGCTTAATCCCCTTCTCTTGAAAACAAAAACCTGAAACAACTTTAAACTGGGTCAAAAGGGAGATCAAATGAAAAGATATTACATTTTGCACTAACCATGCCTGCAATGGTTAGAGCTCTCTGTCTCATACTCACAGCCCTGAACTATTATTGGAAGAGTTTTACCAGAGGCTTCATTCATAAGTGGACCTCACAGATGGATTTTGTTTTTCTACTTTCACCAATAGACTTCTATAAAACAGGTATTCACAGTTTAAATTTTAGTACCATTTCCTCTTTTAGAATTGGATTATATTATTTACAATTCTTTGATCACGCAGACTAGTGTGCTTCTTTCATGTGGATGTTGTTGGCACTTGGCTAAGATGGCTACTTGTTTGAAGACAAACCTTTAAGACCCCAAATGTTATTCTTTCTGACAGCTGAGCACCAACTAGGTCTTCAACATCCTTTGTTATAGCTTCCAGACCCTCAGTGATCTCTTCACGAGGGTGAGCATCAAGCAAGGCCATGGCGTAAGAACTAATTGTCCTTCGAATGGGGCTAGAATTATGGGAAAATCTCAGATCTACTAATACATTATGGTTCACCTTAGAGATGTCATTGTCCTTGTCATAGCGACCTTCTGTGGGATTCTGAGACTATAACTCGAGACTTTCTCCAGACTTTCTCGGAGACTTTCTCGGAGCTGCTGGATCACACACAGCCCAATGTGTAATTCCTACACCACCAGGGCTCCTGGAAAATAAAGGAAGCCAGTAGTTACTGTCATATTTTCCTTCAATTTAAGAATGAAATCATGATTAAAGACAATCATATGATCATGAGAAAATAATGTGACCAAGCATATTGCAAAAAGCAAGTGTATATTCCTTGTATTTGAAAAAGACTATTAATATAACAAATTAAATGAGTTGCTTATTTGTCCTTATGTAATTGTCCTTGAAGGTGATCAAACCATGTCCAAAACTCTTTTTTGAGACTATGAAGTCCTTTTAGAACAGTGATTCTCAACCTTCCTAATGCTGCGACCCTTTCAACCAGTTCTTCATGCTGTGGTGACCCCTGACCATAAAATTATTTCCGTTGCTACTTCATAACTGTCATTTTGCTACTATTATGAATCGTAATGTAAATATCGGATATGCAGGGTGTATTTTCATTGCTACAAATTGTGCATCATTAAAGCATAGTGATTAATCACAGGACAATATGTAATTATATATTATGAAATATTTATTTCTGATTACAAATAAATGAAAGTTTGTCTTGAATCATGGTGGAACATGGGTGAGTCCTAATGCAACAACAGTAAACTACATCGCTACATTTTGTGACAGTGCGTGTAAAAAGCCAATGTCAGTGAGAAGGCGGAGGAGCGCTTCTTTCTCACCAGATCACCATATCTGAATGTGAGCAGACCAGCCTGGAGGATAGAAGCGGTGTCACGGTTCCTATGACCAGCAGAAAAATGTGTTTTCCGATGGTCTTAGGCAACACCTAGGAAACGGTCTTTCAATTCTCAACGGGGTCGCGACCCACAGGTTGAGAATCACTGTTTTGGAAGCTTTCTACTGCCATCTAGCGTCCAACCTCTAGGATTGCTGAATTACTATGTTTAGAAGGAGAATACTCGGAAGTACTGCTTGGTGGCAATAGGAGCATATATATTCAAGGCACAATCCCTTTATTTGTGGAATACTGGATTCTCCTTCAGCACTCAAGCATCCACTATATATGGGAAATAAACCGTTATCTTACAATCGCAAAAGAAGCCCAAACCTGACAATTTTGGAACAACTGTTTCAACGTTGAATCCTGAAAATCTGAACAATTAAATCAGTCATTTTCAATTCCTGATAGCTAACATTGTATTCATTTAAATAGTTAGGACTACATTGTCCTTTTGCCTCTGTTCTTATTCTTTTGTTCAGAACAATACCAATGTCAACATCAAGATAATGATTGAAAATATTTACATAAACACAGGCTTACTAAGTAAATATAAACAGTATATTTCCCACATAGTACAAAAGAAAGAAAAACAACATAGATGAATTATTTTTTATTAAATAAAATAATTAAATAAAATATTAAAATAATTATTTATTTATTATTATTTTTTAGGCACCACTGCCCTCTGGTGGTGAGAGTAGGGGACCCAGCCTTTGCTCCTGTGAGCTGGACTTGAACCTCCATCCCAGTGGGCCGCAGTCCCGCGCACAACCACTACGCCACCGGGGCTCAGCCGATGAAATAATTTTAAAACGGGCCTTTTATATTTTAAAAATGTGTGGTGGTGGTGGTGGTCATGGAGATCACGTCAGTTTTGAGCTCTCAGACTACTAGTAAAAACATATGCTACAGAGATAGGCCTGATATGGTGGTTCACCACTATAAAGTGACACACAGTGAGGGTGTATGAAAATACAGAATGTGGCAAAGGACATTGCTGTAACTTATTACGTGAGCACACTTCGGGTTTCCTTTTTCTCTTGGAAGAGGTAGCAGTGGCAACATGCTCTTAGGCTGTGACTTAGACTATTGACTGTTAACCTCCAGGTCAGTGGTTCAAATCCACCAACACCTCCATGGTAAAAGATGAGACTGTCAACTCTCATAAAGATTTGCAGTTTTAAAAACCCTAGAGAGCAGTTCTACTTTGTCCCCGGGATTGGTTGGGGAGCAACAGATTCTGGAAGAAGTTGTCTAATAAGTAAACATGGGGGAATAGAATAGAACAGATAAATGAATGCTTGACAGCTTAACTCATTAATATGAACCTGGCATGCATATCCATCACTAGAGGGTTGATTCCAACTCATAGCTCCTCTAACAGACTCTGGCAATGTACTAGAGACCCTATGGGGCAGTCAGACGTTGTCATTATGAGTTGAAATCAGCAGGATGGTCTCCAATACCAACAACGTCTACTATAACTACAGCTGTATCTTTGAAAGTTATTTCAATCTAACGGAGGCCTTTTTAAGCTTTTTCCAATCAGGAACTCTTTTGCCCGAGAGAATTTCCACATCGGCAAGCATTGCCAGAAACATCTGATTATGTATTTGATTTTGAACTAAGATCTGGCCGTTGTTCATTCAGACACCTTTTGCTGTGGCCAGATTTTTTCCCCAGACCCAGACATCCACATTCTCTTCCACCTATGGGTCCCCCCCCCCCACAGCTTATGAAGCTTTGTATACAGTACGGTGTAGTCATTGTCTTAAAGGATATTTCAAAATATGCTTTCAAGTACAATGCTGCTGGTGATAGGGTTGTATCAATCTACCATCAAGGAAACCTAATCAAGACAACGATTATTCAAATTATGTAGGAACAGCGGCAGCTAGTCATGAAAAAAAATGAAGCGTACCAACGACTTTAGTCAGAAATTGATCAAACCTGGAATCAAGAGGGTCTGACAATTATTGGCAACCGAAATGCAAAAGTTGGGAACAATGAGGAAGGGATGGTCGTTGGAAAACATGATTTGGTGATAGAAACAATGCTGGAGATTGCGTAGGAGAATTTTGCAAAACCAGTGCCTTGCTCATAGCTAATCCCCTTTTTCTACAGCACCAAAGGGGGCTACTCACATGGACTTGTCTGGACGAAATGAACTTCTTCAGCTGTCAATCACATCGGAGTCCCGGTGGGGTAGCAGCGAGCTGCATGGCTGGCAGTTGGAAACCAGCAGCCACTCAGCAGGAGAAAGGCTGCGCTTTCCACTCCCAGTTAGAGTCTCAAAAACCCCCATGAAGTGGTGAGGAGTTGGCATTGACAGGCGACTGTGAGTTTGGTTTGGTGTGGGACGAGATGATGGGGAATCTTGGTGCCAGCACCTACAACCCAGCCAGGGGCTGACCGTGGAACAGACCATCAATAATGGCTTATATGTTAGCTCAGGTTAGAGCAGGGGAAAATAAAAACAAGCCCATGAGAGCCAAAATAAGACCCCACTCTCTCCCTCTTAAGATGTTCCAGAACATCTTAAAAGCAGACTGCAAGCATTGGACGTTAACGACAGAAGACCCGGGGAAAAGATGTCCCCACAGAAGGCCATCAAGAAAATCCCTCATGAAGAGAGCAAAAGGCCATTTAAAAGAGTGGAAAGAAAGAAAAGATGAAAGTACATGTCAGAGAGTTGAAAGTTGGTCTTAATCACTGAGTAATTTAAGCAAATGGAAAAATGATGAAGTCTCGGAGCTGAAGAGAACACTTCAAAGGGCAGCTTGAGAAGAGAGGAAATATTTGGATGAGATGTGCAAAGACCTAGAGTAATAAAACCAAAAGGAAGAACATGATTGGCTATATTAAATTTAAAGAGTTCAAGAAAAATTCACGTGCTGAGTTGGAATCTAGAAAGATTCTATGGATAAAATGCTCAGCTTCGCAGGAAGAATCAAAAGAAGACAAAAAGAATACAGAGCCACTGTAACAAAAAGAATTCGTTGACAGTCTACCATTTTAGGAGGTAGCAAAAGAATAAGAACCAATGATATTGGAAGAAGTTCAATCTTCATTAAAAGTGTTAGTCAAAAACAAGGCTCCAGAAGTTGGTGGGATATCCACTAACATGTTTCAACAAGCTGTGAAAGCACTGAAAGCTTTTACTCATCAACGTCAGAAAATCCGGAAGACAGCTACTTGTCCAAATGCCTGGAAGAGAACCATATTTGTAGCCATTCTAAAGAAAAATGACCAGAATTAAAGAGAAATATCATTACTATCATGAAATTTTGCAAACAATGTTTGCAGCCATACTTTGATAGGGAGTTGCCAGAGGCATGAATGGGATTCAGAAGAGGACATAGAACAGGAAAATCATTGTTGATGGATTTTAGCCCAAAGAAAAGAAGACTAGAAAGATGTTTATTTGTATTTTAGTGACTATTCCAAGGCATTTGACCGTGGATTATGACAAACTGTAGATAGCCTTTTGAAAGCTAGGAATTCTAGAGCACTTAATTGTGCTTATGAGAAATTTGCACATAAATCAAGAGGCAGTTTTGAAAATAAAACAAGTGAATACATGATTCAAAACTCAGGAAAGGTGTGTGTCAGGGTTGTATCCTCTCACCACACTCATTCAAACAGTATGCTGAGCAAATCCCCAGAGAAGTTAGCTTGTATGAAGAATATGACATCAGGTTTGGAGGAAGGCTTATTAATAACCTTGGAGAGATAGGTGACACAGCCTTGCTTTCTGAAAATGAGGAGGCTTTGGGGTACTTGACAAGGAAAATCAAGGGTTGCAGTCTTCAGTATGGATTACAGCTCAGTGTAAAGGACAAAACTCTCACAATTGGACTGAGAGGTAACATAATGATAAATGGAAAAATGGTTGAAATTGTGGGGGAGCACTATTGCGAGTACCATGGATCACTGAAAGGACAGATCGATCTGTCTTGGAAGAAGATCAATCTGCCAGGGAGCTCCTAAGAGGCAAGACTTCATTTTGCATACTTTGGACACGTTTTCAGGAGAGAGCAGTCCCTGGAGAAAGACTTCATGTTTGGTCGAGTGGAGGGACAGTGTAAATTAGAAAAGAAAGGCCCTCAGAAATTTATTGATGTAGTGGCTGTAACCATGGGCTTGGGTATCGGAATAATTGTGAGGCTGGCATAGGTCTGGGCAGTGTTTTGTTCTGTTGTGCATAGATTGCTGTGGGTTCAAACTGACTTGATGGCACTTAACAACAACAACAGATATAAATATAGTGGTTTTATTTACGTGTGCTTTTACGGAAGATGCAAGCTTAAATGTGACAATATTCCTTTGGGGGTTTTGCCATATAGGGTTATCAAGTTTGATGAGAATTGAGTTCTCATGATTTATTAGAGAGCAATAGAATTTCACCTATTTTGAGTAGATTTTATTATCATCTCCTACAGATGTTATTCGAAGTCCTCATCAATATTAGCTCCTACTCTTCTTAGTTGAAGGGTTGATGATGGCCAAAGTGCTTTTCTGTTCAACAAACGGTTGACTGTCTGAACATGACATACCAGCTGTTCTGCAGAAGAAATCAGTGTTAGTCAGCTTCCGGGGAGACTTATTGCTTGATAAACTCCACAGAGATAGTCTTCCCAACCCGATCTTTGTGAGTCCAGATTGACTTAGCAGCAGCAGGTTTGCTGTGGATGTTAGTTCTTTGGGCTTTTTTTTTTTTTTTTGGCGCAGTGTGTGTGTGTGTGTGTGTGTGTGTGTGTGTGTGTGTGAGAGAGAGAGAGAGAGAGAGAGAGAGAGAGAGAGAGAGAGAGACATCACTGTCTCCTGGTGGCGGGAGTAGGAGGTCCAGCCTTGCTCTTGGAGAGCTGCTCCTGGATTTGAACCTCCAACCCTGTGGGCCACAGTCCGCACACAACAATTACGCCCCAGGGCTCAGCTAGATGTTAGTTCTTAGTGGAGAATTATACTGTTTACTTGAGAAAGTGTGGTCAGGTCAACCCCATCCTACACCTAAATTACCAACATTTCAGTCAGTGGATGCCACACACTCGGTGGATGATGATTTTCTTTGATGAGTTCCTTTTCCTGCTCTAAGTCAAACTATGCTCATCTATTGCTAGAATATTGTGCCTTCAATCATTTTCACTGTTTAGGGGTCTCTCCCCCCACCCCCCACACATCACTGCCCTGGTGGGAATAGGAAGCCCAGCCTTACTCCTGGGGAGCTGCTGCTGGATTTGAACCGTCAACCCTGTGGGCTGCAGTCCCACACACAACTACTGTGCCACCAGGGCTCACATTTTCACTGTTTTCTATGTTCTAGCTCAGTCTTTCTATTGAGTTTAGAAACATTTAATATCTGTAGTTACTAAAACAAGCATGCAAAACATCTTCCAAATAACAAGAAGCAGATTCTTAGCCCTAAACAACAAAATCCAATTACGGCAACACAGCCAACAACAACAAAGGCACTTGTTAGAGCAAATAATCTCCTCTGACTTCCATCCCAGTCTTTCCCTTCCTTTGCTATTGTTCTCTCGAGGAACAAAACTAGGACACTTAGGATTTCACAATGATATATATATATATATATTTATATTTGTATTTATATAACACAATGAAGTCAACAGCTAATTAGTCACAGAGGAGTACAGAGGTCTCAGTTCAACTCACTTCCGTGAGACAGTTAATATGCTGGCAGTCCTTCAACTCACAAGGGCTATTGGGTGCAAGTCAAGGAAGCAGACAGATGAGTTTTCTATAGAGCATTATAAGCAGCTTGGCCACAGGCAGCAAAAAGCAGGGCAGGTTACCAATGGCCAGCCAGAAGACAGAACCCGACGGTCCCCAGCTCAAGTGATGTATGTACCAGCAGTGTGGTGAAGCAGGTTTCAAAGGAACCTCAAACTATAGCGACACAGATCATGGGTTGAGTGTCCCACAGGTAGCGTAGCTCAGAAGTTGAAACAGAGAACTAGTGAAAGCAGTCATACACTGGTCTGATCATCAAAGAGCAAGAGACAGACGGGTGAGGCTAGCTGAACCATTTATCTCTCTCTGCCCTTCAATTAAACTGTAACCTTTTTATTCCCACACGTGTCTATAGACCAGGTTGGCACAATAAACCTACCAATCACAATTATCTGGAAGTCATCTTCTTTGTACTTCTTCTTTCTAGTAGATTTACTAAAATCTAGTTTCCTTTCCTACCCCCAGACCGACACAATTTGTAAAAGGCAGCAAGAACCATTCTACAACTTTTCTTGATTCCACCTGCTTGTAAAATTTGAGAGAGCGGATCACAAGCTTCCTCATGAAAATGTTCCCATTAGAGTCACTTGGCAATCCTTACTTGGTCTTTCACACCTTGTTGTGGAGAGGAGTCCCGTGACAGTGTAGAACTGTTCAGTAGGGTTTTCTGGGCTGCAATCTTGACTTAAACATATTGCCAAGGTGTTCTTCTGTAGAAAATCAGGGTGGCTTTGAACCACCAACACTGTGGTGAATCACCAAGGGTTTAACCCTTGTCTCACCAGGGTTTCCTATTCACCTCTTAAATGTTCAGAACAAAAGCCCTCATCACCATGGAGTTAATCCTGACTCACTCACGGCAACCCTTAAGGACAGGTGGGTGTTGAAGACTGTAGCTCGCTGTGGGAGGAGAAAGCCTCGTCTGGCTGCCACAGAGCTGGTGATTTTGAACTGGGGACGTTGCCTTGCAGTTAGCTGCCAGCTCATCACTACTCTATCACCAGGACATCCTCCATGAAAGAGCGGCGTTCTCTTTATGTCCTTCCTTTAGCTTACTCTCAATCAAGTGTTTCATACAGTTATTTAGGGATGCATTCCTGAAATTGTGTGCACAGTTTTGAGCAGTTGGTTATGTGTCCTAGGCTTAGTAGTTGGGAGTGATGGAAACCATGGGGAATTAAGAAGTGCATGGCTTGGGGCAGGAAAGGGAAGCAGTTGGCTGAGCCCCGGTGGCGTAGTGGTTGAGTGTGGGACTGCGGCTCATTGGCTTGGCAGTTCAAATCCAGCAGCAGCTCTCCGGGAGCAAAGCTCCCACGACCACCAGAGGGCAGTGATGCCAAAACAAAAAACAACAAACAAACAAACAAAAAACAAAACAAGGGAAGCAGTTACTCAATTTCTTTCTATTGGTACCATTTGCAGAAATGTAGGTGAAGGAGAACAGTCATGTTGCAAGAGAAGTTGGAACTCTAATTTCTCTCTCTCTCTCTCTCTCTCTCTCTCTCTCTCACTCTCCCTGTCTGTCTCAGTAAAATTTGCTGTGGACCAATATTTTGTAGGTCAAACAAAATCTGTCCTGAACATTCTGCCATATCAGGATGTTTGTGATGAGACCTGTGATGCAGAAAATCAAGCTTCTCTGTTATTTATTATTGAGAGATATTGATAAAACCTTTGGACAGCAGGCAGCAAATTGTCTTTTACTATTTGAGTGAGATTTAGGTCCTCTTTGAGCATCAGCAGGAAGACAGAAAACCTGGAGTCATTAAAATTACTTAATAAACACTTCATTTCGATTAATCTGGTTGTCACTTCCTTTACTTGGGTTCAGAGAACTAATCACCATGTATATTGCTTTTCTCATCTGGGAAATGGGAAGAATATTCTATTTTATTATTTATCAGGGTTATTATGGTAATCGAATAAGATCATCTATCTTGAAATGACTTGAGAATCTGAAATGAAAGACAGCTGTGAAGCATCAGTACGCCATCACTCCACAGGTTTATCTAGGATAATGCCTAACACCTGGCTAAGCTTCAGGATCATAGACAACTTTGATATTATGTGATAAACTCTTTTCAGGTAGTTAATCATTTTACACTTATTTTTCAACTATTAAGGTTTATAATTAAGACATAGTCAAACTGGGCTGAGCCCCGGTGGCGTAAGTGGTTGAGTGCGGGACTGTGGCCCGCGGGCTAGGCAGTTCAAATCCAGCGGTGGCTCTCAGGAGCAGCACTGGGTAGCTCCCACGATGACCAGAGGGCAGTGATGCCCCCCCAAAGTCAAACTCTGTAATATAATGTTTCCTCTTATTGGAAAAAAATATGTGTACAGGATATGACATCACATAAGGACCTTATAAATCAGGGAATACGAAAGTGCTGCCTTGAGAATAAAAACTAAGTTAAAAGATGCTATATATGAGTCAAATTATCTATCAAGATAGATGGAGAAGTAAGAGTCTTCCTAGACAAGGACAAACTCAAAAAATACGTTAGAAGAAATCCAACCCTACAAAAGATTCTTGCCGACCCAGTATGGGCAGAAGAACAGCACTCACTAGGCATAAATAAGAGACTTTCACATAGAACAACCCCAACCAGAGTACAACAAAGAGAAAACAGTCCCTACGATAGCACTGCCTTAAGGGTGGAAAAAAATTAAACACACACAAAACATACTGATAAGAAAGGGAGGGATTAGATGACAACAAAGATTCCTCAGATCTCCATCTGTGTTGTTATCTGATACCTCCTTAACAACCCTGAATATCAATAGATTGAACTCAGCTATTAAAAGACTGAGGCTAGCAGATTGGCTTAGAGAACACAACCCATTAATCCGCTGCCAACAAGAGACATAACTCAACACTACAGACAGAAATAGGTTGAGAGGAAGGGAAAAAAAGGCTGAGAATCAAAGGCTGGCAAACAGCAAACCAAGCAAAAAGCAATTAAAAAAAAAAGCAGGGGTTGCAATCCTAATCTCAGATAAAATTGACCTCAAAGTACAAACTGTACAAAGAGATAAAGAGGGACACAATATAATGCTCAAGGGAATGGTAGACAAAGAACCACTAAGCATTTTAAACATGTATTCCCTGAATAAGAGACCTGCCAAATATGTCAACCAGGCACTCCAAAAGTTGAAAAAAGAAACCACAGCCTCAACAATTATAGTAGGTGACTTCAATACACTGCTCTCTGAGAAAGATAGATCACGGGGAAAGAAAATCAACAAGGATGCTAGCGATCTAGACACTACAATTGGACAATTTGACCTGATAATATTTACAGAGCTCTTCACCTAAATTCAAAAACATTCACATTCTTTTCAAGCTCATATGGCATATATTGAAAGATAGATTACATACCAGGACATAAGGTGAATCTCCATAAATTTAAGCACATTGATATAAAACAGCCCTCTCTTTCTGACCACTGTGCCATAAGACTGAAAATCAACAAAAGGAAGATGATGAAAAACAAGAGAAAACAATTAGAGGATGAATAACTCTCTATTGAAAAAGAAGTAGGTACTGGTCCAGATCAGAGATGAAATTAGGAAGTTTCTAGAAACCAATGAGAATGAGAACACGATATACTAAAACTTATGGTACAGTTGTCAGAGGAAGTTTCACAGCAATACCTGTACACATGAAAAAGGAAAAGAGACATGCTCACACGAAATTTACAGCAATTAGAGAAGAGTGAACAGAACAATCCTACCAATAACAAAATAAAGGAAGTACTAAAAATCAGGGCTGAGATTCAGGAGAGATAATAGGAAAACTATGGGAAAAAGTAATGCTGTTGAAAGTTGGTTCTTTGAGAGGATAGGCAAAATTGACAGACCACTGGCTAACATAACCAAGGAAAGGAAGGAACAAATTTCAATAGCAACGTTGAGGGATGAAAGAGGGGACATCAGAACAGGCACTAATGATATCAAAAGGATAATTACACAGTACTACAAAGGACTGTGCTCCAGTGAAGTCAATAACTTGGAAGACTGGGCTGAGCCCCGGTGGCGTAGTGGTTGTGCGTGGGACTGCAGCCCACTGGGATAGAGGTTCAATTCCAGCAGTGGGGCTGGGCCTCCTACTCCCACTACCGGAGAACAGTGATGCCCCCCCCCCAAAAAACAAACAAACAAACAAACAAACTTGGAAGACATGGACAAATTCTTGAAAAAACTATTCCTCCCTAGACTGTCCCTGATTGATGTCAAGAATCTCAGCAGACCTATAGCAATAGGAGAAATAGACAAGGATAATAAGGGATTACTGAGAAAAAAATCCCCTGGACCAGATTGGTTCACAGGAGAATACTAGCCAATGGAGAAAAGACGAGATCCATTCTTCTGAACAAGGGGACCAGACAAGGATGCCCCTTGTTCGCGCTCTTATGAAGCATTGTACTGGAGGTTTTAGCTAACAGCATAAGGCAAAGAAAATACAGCAAAGGTATTCAACTGTGGAAGGAAGAGGTGAGATTATCATTATTTGCAGATGATATGATTTTATATATGGAAAGTCCCAAAAGCTCTACAAAGGGTGTAAAGGAAGCAACAGAGGTGTATTACAGAGTGGCAGAATGCAAGATCAACAAACAGAAGTCTGTCAGACTGATATACACATCAGTTAAGACCACAGAAGAGGAGATAAAAAAGGTGGTAGCCTTCACAAGAGTTAAGCACAAACTGAAATATCTAGAGATATTTCTGACTTAAAAAACAAAAGATTTATATAAGGAAAGCTACAGAACTCTACTACAAGAAACCAAGATTGACCTCAACAAATGGAATAATACCCCATGCTCATAAATCAGAAGACTCATTATAGTAAAGATGTCAGTTCTGCCCAAGAATCTAGATAAGTTTAATGCAATTCCGGTAAATTTGCCCTCACCTTTCTTCAAAGAAATGGAAAAACTGATTACTAATTTCATATAGAGAGGGAAGAAGCCCAGAATTAACAGCGATGTCATGAGGAAGGACACAGTGAGAGGGTTTGCTTTACCTGATTTCAGCACATATTATACAGCAACAGTGATCAAGTGTGGTACTTATATAACAATAGGTACTCAGACCAAGGGAAAACAACTGAAAACCCATAAGGAGGGAAGGTGCAGTAGAATGATGGAACCGATTAAAAGGATCTACATATAATCTCTTCCTTGGGGTATGAACAACAGGGAAGTGGGTGAAAGAAGACATCGGACAGTGTAGGATATGATAAAATAATAATTTATAAATTATCAAGAGTGCATGAGGGAGGGGGGAGTGTGGCCTGATAGGAAATATGAGGAGCTGATACCAAGGGCTTAAGTGGAAAAAGAAAATGCTTTGAGAATGATCATGGCAACAGATGTACAGATGTGCTTTGCATACAATGTATGTATATGTATGTATAGAATGTGACGAGTCTCTAATAAAATGATTATAAAAAACATGATGACTCTCTGGAGCAGTGCTGGGTAGCTCCCATGACCACCAGAGGGCAGTGATGCCCCAAAAACAAAAAACAAACAAACAAAAACCACCCAAAAATGATTATAAAAAACAAACAAACAAGAGAGGTGATGTCAGCCATCCAAATAGATGTTTGGAAAATGTTTCCAAGATTTGAATCACAGATTTGACAAATGTATTAAATGTAATAGGTAGTGCTTTGAAGGTGATAAGTCTTCTTTGTAAAAAAAAAAATCAAATACATATCTTTGAATACAAATTAAGTTCTTTTGGGGTACCCCTTCATATTATGACTATTGTCAGTTAAAAGTCCAGGAGAGGTAAATCTATAAACGTAGCAGCTGAATTAATAGCTTCTTAGGAGTATGGCAGGAGAGGTTGGGGAGAAATGGGAAGCTGACAGCGATTAGTACAAGAAGAGAATGTTCTCAAATTGATTGTGGTGATGATTGCACAACTTATTAATATGTTTGAGCTATTTAATTGTATGCTATGTGATTTGCCTGTCAATAAGACTTAAAAAAAGAAAAAAACCACATCAGTATACAGACAACTGATCTTTCATAAGGGCCCCAAAGATATCAAATGGGAAGCAGAAGGGTGCTGGATAAAACGGACATCTACCTGCAGAAAAATGAAGTGAGACCCTTATCTCACTTCATGCACAAGAATAAACTCAAGTGGATCTCAGACCTCGAGGTAAAGCCCCAAACCATCAGTGCTATCAATGAGGGAATTGGGACTGACTTGAGAACTTATCACAGGAAATACATAGGTTATCAGAATTAGGGAAGGACCCAAATAGTCACATATGACAAGTGATTCAATATACTGAAGAAGAAACACCTGTGACCACTGAAAGAATTCATCAAGAAAGTTGAGCCCTGGTGGCTTATGGTTGTGTGCAGTTCAAATCCAGCAGCATCTCTCCATGAGCAAGGCTGGGTTTTCTACTCTCAACAGGGTAGTCATGTGGAAAGAAAGAAAAGAGAAAAAAAAAGAATTCACCAAGAGAGTAATAAAAGAGTCCATGGACTGGGAAAACATTGTTAGCAATGACAATCGAAGGTCTTATTACTAAAATCTACAATACTCTGCTAGTTTCCAAAAGGAAGCAAACTAATTGCCCGCTGTGGAGATGGGGGCTGGACCTAACCAGAAGTTTCACAAGGACAGAATCTGAATCACCAATTAGCATATGTAAAAATGTTCCTGATCACTAGTCATGAGAGAAACACAAATTAAAACAATAGTGAGATACCACCTCACACCCGCAAAAATACCCTAATTCAAAAAGTCAGAAAGCAACACATGTTGGACGGACTGTGGTGAGAAAGTAGATCGCATCCACTGATGGTGGACTTGTAGGTATGTACAGACACTATGGAAATTGATTTGGTGATATCTAAAACAGATGCAAATTGAGCTACCATATGACCCAGCAATCCCCCCCACTGGGCATACCCTGAAGAGTCAAGAATCAAACCACACCCAGACATCTGTGCTCCAATGTTCATTATGGCACAATTCACAATTGCAAGGCGTTGGAACCAAATTTCCACCAACAGATGAATAGATTAAAAATCTATGGTACGGGCTGAGTCCCGGTGGCGTAGTGGTTGTGCGTGGGACAACGGCCCACTGGGTTGGAGGTTCAAATCCAGCAGCAAGGCTGGACCTCCTACTCCCAACACCAGAGGACAGTGATGCCTCAAAAAAAAAAAAATAAAAAAAAATAAAAAAATCTATGGTACATATAAACAATGGAGTACTATGCATCACTAAAAAGCAGTGATGAACTCATGAAGAACATTGCCGCATGGGAAGAACTGGAGAAAATTAAGCTAAGCGAATTAAACCAAGCACAAAAGAGCAAGTACAACATAAATTCACTGATTTAAGCTTAAAAATACACAAGTGTCTTAGGGGAAAAAGCTACTTTATACAAATATTCCTGGGGTGAGGTCCAGGTAGTATGGCAGAAGCCAGACAAAATCAAAGGAATGTATATATGGTAGCCAACTAAGAATAAGAGGGAAAAGAAAAAAAAAACTAGGAAAGAAATGAATAGCAGGGGAACAGGGCACTAAACCACCCAAGGGGAGAGTATTGCTTATATCTCCACAGTGAAAGAGAGACCAGATTTCAGCCCAGTGCTCCATGAAGTGAATGCAACATACCTGCATGAAACAGGGAACCAATAGAGAGGCCTGAGGGGTCGACCCCAATCCCAACTACATGGAGAGCCCTCCGCTTCCCTGAAAGAATTTACTTCAGAGGACAGCACTGAAGCTGCAATTCAGGGAGAGGGTCATGTCCGATTGGAGCACACAGGAGCAAATGAAGGGGGAGGAGGAGAGAGTACAGTACTTCCTGGCCCACCACGCCAAGAGGATGATAGCCCCATTCAGAGCATCCAATGCACAGAGAGGATCATAGGGCTGGCCCCACTAGGAGACAGGACATGTCTCACTGACCCAAACCTCTGCCGGAGATAACGCTGGAGACACAGTGTGGGAATTGTGCCCGATCTGACCCCACCACACAGAGACATAGCACTATGGGCGTGCAGCAGAGCAGCATGGGGAGCAGAGCAAGGAAGTCCTGAGGGAGTACCAAAAATAGACTTTGAGGTCAGGGTGTGGCACACCATCAGATTTGATAGGAAAACACTCCTATAGGTCAACAAAAAGACCTGGAACTGTTTACAAGCTTTCTTTTTTTTTGTTATTTTTTTTTGTGTCACTGTTGTTTTGTTTGCTTTAGTTGCTTTGTTTTGCTCTGGTTTGTTTTTCTGTGTGTATATTATTATCTCTGCGGGTCTATTTAGATACGATAGGCAAGATAAACAATTTGGAGGAGAAAACAATGGGACCAAATATTCGGGGGCCGGGAGAGATATGACAGAGGGGAAGGCGTGGAAAAGGAAGCGGAGTTAACAAACCCAGGGACAAAAGAACAACAAGTGATCCAAAATCTGTGGCAAGGAGGGTGTAAAGGGGCTGGTGGGGGAAAAAAAAAAGGACTGGTAGGGCTTGATCAAGCGCAATGTAACTGAGAGGAACGACAGAAACACAAATGAAGGCTGAGCAAGCCTGAGAGTGGGACAAGCAGAGAGTAAAAGGAAATAGAGGAAAAAACTAGGAGGCAAAGGAAATTTAAAGAGATCTAAATATAGGCATGTACACCTGTAAATATATTTATATATGAAGATAGGGAACTAGATCTATGTATATATATTTATAGGTTTAGTATTAAGGTAGCAGATGGACATTGGACATAGGGACATTGGACATAAAGTACTCCCTCAACTCGAGAACCCTTTGTTCTATTAAACTGGCATTCTGTGATGCTCACCTTTTTGACAAGATTGCTGGAGACAAAATGGAAACAAAAGCAAATGTGGTGAAGAAAGATGATGGTGCCAGGCAATCAAAAGATATAGTATCAGAGTTCTTAAAAGCTGGATATAAACAAGTGGCCATCTAGCTGAGAAGCAACAAAGCCCACATGGAAGAAGCACAACAGCCTTTGCCATCATAAGGCGTAGATGGAATCAAGTACCAGGTATCAAAGAAAAAAGAAATCCTATTATTATGAATGAGGGGGAGTACAGAGTGGAGATCTAAAGCCCATCTGTAGGCTACTGGACATCTCTTCCAGAAGGGTCTCAGGGAAGAGAAGGGCCAGTCAAAGTGTAGCAAAGCTAAAACATACAACTTTCCTCTAGTTCTTTAATGCTTCCTCCCCCCAACTATCATGATCCCAATTTTACCTTACAAATCCAGCTAGAACAGAGGATGTACTCTGGTATAGATAGGAACTAGAAACACATGGAATCCAGGACAGATGATCCCCTCTGGACCAATAATGAGAGTAACAATACCAGGAAGGTAAGGGAAAGGTGGAGTAGGAGGGGGGAACTGTTCACAAGAATCTACATCTCTGGGGGATGGACAACAGGTAAGTGTTTGAAGGGAGATTTTGGACAGTATAATACATGAGAAAATAAAAATAATTTATAAATTATCAAGGGATCATGAGGGAGGGAGGAAGGGGAAAAATGAGGAGCTGATACCAAGGGCTCAAGTAGAAAGGAAATATTTTGAGAATGATGATGGCAACAAATGTACAAGTAAATGTGCTTGACACAATGGATGGCTGTATGGATTGTGATTAAAGTGGCAGAGCCCCCAAGAAAATGTTTTTTTAAGTGCTATATGGCTTGAATATGGCTATAAACTTACTAGAATAAAGTCAGCATTTTCAGAGTCCTAGACAAGAGTTTTTTGCTCACTCTAGTTTTTGTTTTCTTTTGTACTTATAGATATTGTCATTCAATATCCCTTAAAACTACAATTTTAATGACTTTGATAATTGATGTCTTTATTTTTCCATTACAGTTTACAATATTGAGGAAAATATTTTCTATGGCTCTTTGATTTCCTTTTCATCTAACTGTAGGATTATCTTGGTTTATTTATGAACTTATCCTCTGAAAGTAACTGTAGTGAAATTTTAAAAAGGAGAATGATATTTCCTTCTTGAGATAATATCTGTATCTTTTTATGGTGATTATTGAACCATATTTAACCCACTCATACCTACCTACAAATTGATTATTTGGCTTGAATATATGTGTTAAATTGCCACTACAATTTTTTGTAAAGTAATTAAAATGCTGACACCTGAAATCTTAAAAGTCCATCAATTAAGCTTAACGGGATGAAGCCCAAGACATCTATCTTAAAGCTTTATGTTTATTACAGTTGTTATTTATTCTCCGGGGCCGATTTCATCTTTCAAATTATAGCTCAATAATCTAGTAATAACTACTTTCACTCCTTTGATTACATGTTTCTTTGAAGTTCCAGTTAACAAACATATTATTTTGTGACATCATGTCATTGATGAGAGGCTAAATAGTATCTAAAATCAACGTGATAAAAAGAACAACAAAATTAAATTGTTTGCCACTTCCATATTACGGTAGCTTAGTTAAACGTTGAGTGTTGTGCCGCAGAAGAATTTGCTGTTTGTAATTTCCTTTGCCACTGGTTTCTTCTAAAACTTCAGTAACGATTGCTTGAGTATTGGTTGTACAAAGTTGAAATTATGTATCAGTATAAAATGCGTGAAAGAAGTTTGCTATAAGTTAATGTTTTTATAATAATTTCCAAAGCACCAACCAGTTTAAACGACAGCTTTATTTTATCCAGACTTAGGAAGATTTTAAGTAGATCACAATGATCACAATAGATCAGACAGTCATTTTAATTCTTCCATAAAGAGAAATAGTTTTGCCCTTTTGTAGGAAGGTATTCATTTATACAAACAAGGCCATTTTTTCTTTTCTACTCCTTACATTGACAGATACTAATGACTAGAAGCAGAGCAGTGTTGGAGATAGTGCCAGAAAAGGGGGGGGGGGAGGGTTAAGTTAGAAGGCACTCAAAATATGATTGAAGAAGAACTACCTTCTCAAAGTAGAGTTCACCATCATGATGGGAATGTAGTAAAGTTTTTAGGACCTTCATTTGTTCTTCGGGGCATGACTCAAAGTGAGAGGAAATAGCTGCAAAAACAATTGAAACTTGCAATGTATGAATTATGAATCTCAGAAAATCAGAAGTTGTCAAAAATGAAATGGAGTTCATAAAGATCAATAAACAAGATGTTAGTGAACTAAAATGGAATGCTATTGACCATTTTGAGTCCGTCATATGGTTTCCTGTGCTGGGAATAACAAAGTCAAGAGGAATAGTCGTGAATTCATACTCAAAAAGGGCATTTCAAGATTTATTTGAACTTACAATGTTTACAATGCTGTGTGTGATAGGTTAATATCTATCCTCACACATGGAAATCCAGTCAATCCAATGACTATTCAAATTTATATACCAACTTCTAGTCTGAAAGGTCACAAGCTTGAAACCGCTAGGAAGTAGAGTTTTACTTGCACATTGAGTCAACATGAATCAAAATGGACAGTGGTAACAGGTTCAGGTTAGTTCAGTTTGCTGTGTTATACCAGAGTAAGGTAGATACTGAACTTGATAAATTGTCAGTGAGGAACAAGAAGCAGAATAGACACAAGAAGAAGCAGAATAAGCACAGGAACACCTATAGGTGGGGCAGAACTCAGAAAATGAAGACAGATGCCTTTTCAAGCCCCAGATTCTAGGACTGCTGGCATGTAATAGAAACTAAAATAGACCCGAAGGACTTTTTCCGTAGAGTCACATCCTGAATCTAGACCTTTCGCCTCCTGATTTGTTAAAGAATACATTTCTATTGAATACAGTTATTTGTGTTATTTTTTGTGGCAGCACTAAATAATTAGACATGTTAAAAATAAAATTTTCACAACATTAAAATTTATGTCTGAACTGATAAACTTTGTTTTCAGTTCACAAGTGAAGGAACAGCTGGTCTGGAAATCAGATAAGCCACCCAAACTGCCATGCAGGGTGCTTATGTAATAGCAGGCACACAGGAACCAAAAAGCTATGCTAGGCCAATTGTGATCGACTGGCAGGCATTTTCTTTCCTTATTTGGAATTAAGGTTAAAAAATTGAACTAGGTTGAACTGAGCAGGCAAGTCCTGCTTGACCAGTTTGGGGGTTCATTTCTGAGAGTCCGCTGATGGACTCTCGGCTCCTGGAATGTTAAGTATGGAAAACAGAAAGAAACTTGGGCTTTTGGTTTACTGAGGTGTGTCTCAGCACACGTGATTTTATTTTAGATTCACTTTCATCAGGGAGCCAAAGCCAAAAGAATAGTTAATAATGCCCAGAAATGAATGTCGTGGGGTGCTATACCACCAATAGTAAAAGAGAATTACAAAATAAGGGTGTGGTAAAGTGAAATTTCTTAATACAGTTCGCCTATCCATGTTTCTGTAGCTCTCACCAAAGAACTGGGTGAGATGATATAAGTAGGATGTGTGTGACACTGACTGAAGGGTTTGGTCACTTTGAGTTTCCTCTTCCCTGCCTGAGGATGAGCCATTGCTAAGTCTCTCGGGTGGGAAATACCTTGGTTCTTGCCTTTGCATGAGAAAGAATTCACACTGAAGCTTGCTTTGTAATTCAAGTGGGTTTTTATAAAGGACAGAAGAAGTTTCGGGTTTTACAGTCACAGAACACAGGCAGCCTTGTGGGACTGTGCACCCACATATGGTTCTCCGGGGTGGGGGTGGGGGTGAGGAGAGAGAGAGAGAGAGAGAGAGAGAGAGAGAGAGAGAGAGAGACTATAGCATGGCCAAACAGAAAGCAGAGAAGCTACTTGGTGGGGGAGGGGGTAGAAAGGGGAGGAAGAGGGTTGTGGGCTTCAGGTTCTGGCCTTTAGGGCCTTTGACTGGGAGGCATGGTCAAACAGACCTGCTAACCCCATTGGCTGAATTAAGCCTACCTGGCCTAGTTTGGGCCCACCCAGTTGTACCACCTCCTGGGCTCAAGGGTTTGATTTTGGAGCATGTCTCTTAGACTTCCCTGCTTCTACCTAATACCATCTCAGAAGCAGAAATAGAGAGAAAACCCAGGACTGTCTAGGAAGAACAGCTACCAGTGGAACACGTTTGAAATCTCTGTTTACAGTGGCAGAGGCTAAGACCAGAGGCATGAAAGCAAGGTCATGGGACAGAGCAAAGGAGGCAGGCAGAACTAGAGGCTAAGACAAGGAGACCTTGAGATAGAACAGGGGAGCAGATCTGAGACAGACACTGTGAGGCAGTGATTGGGTCCATGGGGGCAGAGGTCAAGAGACCACATGATTCAGAGACTGAGGACTGAAGAGACACTCCTCTACTGGCTGAGAAAAAGGGCTGATTTGGTGGGTCTTTCCAAACCAAAGAGCAAGTAAAGATGAGCGGTTTGGGGCATGTGGCAGGCTCTGCAGAGTGGGGTACCTCTAGGTACTTAATTGGGGAAAGTGATCTTGTTGACTCACAGAAGTGGAGTGGAATGCCTTCAGACAGAGTTTTCCCATGGAGGGACAGGTCCTTTGTAACGTGTCCTGGAAAACAACTATCCTGGCCTTACAACTCGTTAGCTTCCTCAATAAACCCTTTAATCATGAATTATGTCTGTGGGTTCTGTTTAGCTATTGCAATGGATATTAGATCTTAGAGAGGTAAGATGGAGAATGTTAATATAAATTAGCTTTCTTCCTAAACTCCTTTAATTATGAGTATTGTCTGAGTGTTCTGGGTGGCCATTGCAAATTATTTTTGAAACTACCAGGAAAGTCCAGTGAGGGGCCCAGGATGGTTGGGGTCAGAATAGGACAAAGAAGAATGGAGGGTGGCGGCATTCGTGGGGCTGGGACTGGAGAGGGATTAGATTCTCTTTGTACCATGTGGAGTTAGAGGTCAACTATGGCCTCTGTGCCATTTTCAAAAGGAATCATTAAAATGTTTCTAGAAAAATGGAAATAAATCATAATGGGATTATTTCAGATGCTTTTTGAGGCCTTCATATTTAATTCCAAATTTATTGTTTTTAGCAGGATAACATGCTTAAAGAAAGAAAATGAGCAGATAGGAAAAAAAAACACCATGGCTTTAACTCTAAAGAAGCCAGTGTTTTTCTAGCTATATGCGATCCAAGAAAATAATTTTCCCTGGGTACTTAGGAATGAGGCAGAGAATCATGGAATGTACACTACTGCCAACAATATCCTTAAGATTAACATTATGCAACTTTTTCCAATGTTCTTTTAGGTAAGTTGAGAGCACCATGTGATAAACAATTTTCTGTAAACTGGCAGTACAGTGGGAAACACATACAATGGAAACTTTCTTTTTTTTTTAAAACAAATCATTTTATAGCAATCTGTACATCAATTGTATCAAGCACACTAGCACATATGTTGCGATCATCATTTTCAAGACATTTCCTTTCTATTGGAGCCCTTGGTATCAGCTCCGCTTTTCACCCTGCCTCCTGCACCTTCCCACCTTCAGTAGCCCTTGATTAATTATAAACTGTTATTATTTTCATATCTTAAAACTTTCTTACAGTCTATGTTGATCTAAGAATAAACACAAGGTATGGACTGTGGTGGCACTGTATTCTTGAACTAATACTATGAATATTACTTCTTGCAACTTATCTTATTTCTGTTAATTTTTTAAATTTTGAAAATATTTTAGGTTTACAGAAGAGTTGTTAGATCAATTGCCTCACAGGGTTTCAGGGCTGTCATCTTCAGAGCTCATCACTCATTTGTCCGTTTGTTCTGCTGTGGTGGTGTGGGTACTGTTGGGAGTATGGAAGCCATACTGTGGCAGTCGTACTCATGTGTCAATTTCATGATTAGGAATCTAGGGGTGGGCTCTGGAGATAGCCAATGAGGCCTCTGTGTGGGCATGGTTTCTCCTGAGAATTCTGGGAAGTTTTGCGGTATTTCCCAATTGGAGAAAAGAGACTTGACTAAGTCTCCACTGACAAGATGAGATGACAGTATGCTGATCGATCCTGATTCCTGGAGACTGGAGGAGCTGGAGGAGAAGCCACATGGGCTTGCCCTGATGGAACCAGACCTGTGGGACCAGAGAAGCCACAGACAGACCCCTGCCAGCTCTGAGATGCTTCTACCACCAATGGATACTGCTGATAGACCCCGAGCCCTCGAAATGAGGAGACATGGGCGGAGACATGGGCAAACACCTGCCAGTACCTGGATGCTTCTACCCCAGCAAGGCTCTGCACCCACTGGCCTGTGATTGTCCTGGTGTCATTGCATGTGCTTTGTGAGTCAGATGGAGACTTTATAGACTGGTATCAGACATATGGGCTAATATCAAACTTATGACCTTGGACTGGATTGGGCTGGGATGTTTTCTCAATATTTCATTCCTGTTGTATATAAACCTTTCCCTTATATCTGTATGCATGTCTTTGAATTTGTTTCTCTAGTTTGCCTGCACTAAAACACATATAGGGAAATTATTAAATGGTCCAGGGTGCATCAAAAGAAGTTGGAGCAAATACATTGAGTAATAGTTCGAAAAATAACTACTCGATATTCCACTAGTTTAATATCAAAAACCAGTGGTACTGAAGGAAGAATTCCAAGTTACAGTGAAGGCATTATCAAAAGAACAACCCCCTCCAAAAAAATTCCACTGCCATAAATTCAATCGCAGTTCCTAGTGAAACTTGTGTGAGATTTCCAAGGCTTTGTAAACCTTTATGGCAGAAATCAGCTTCATCTTTTCCCAATGGAGCAGCTGGTGGATTTGAATCTCTAACCTTCTGAATACAGTGCAGCATCGTCTGTTATAATGTCAGATGAGTTCCTCAGGTTGAGGGTCATTCAGATACTACTGGAAAAGAGCTGCCTCCTTAAAGCAGAGTAAAACTTTATGAGACAGATGAGGTCAAGCTTTTAGGACTTTTATTCCCTGATGGGTAATGACTCCCTGAAGAAAAGCATCACGCTTGGAAAAGTAGTGGGTCAACAAAGATGAGAAAGACCCTCAATGAGATGGTTGGAAACACCAATGAACTCTGATGTATCTATTACGACAAGAGTGATTATATTCCCGAACAATGTTCTTTTTCTGTTACACACAGAATCTCTGTAAGTCAGAACCAACTCAATGACACCTAAAAACAACAATAGCAACAAGAAAGATCCTTCAAAAGAAAATTATTTGACATCAACTATGTCCACATGGAAGAATCATGTGTGCGCCAAAGATTGCAAGATACAATCCAATTCCAAAGTAGATAATAATATCGGAGTTTAAATTATGAACTCCTGGTTTGGATGACACTGGAAGACCAAAATCATTTGCAGGATGTACACGGATATTACTCCTCTGTAATGTGCCTCTGATCATCGTCAAGGGAGGATGTGAATATTGTGGTTATCAGACACAAAATGTTGTAGAAATAATAATAGTAGATGCAGCCAGGTTAAAATGCAACACTTGATTGGATCCTCCTTTTGACCCACTGAAAAGTTCTATCAGTTAGAAAAGAAAACAACAAGGGGAAAATGCATGTGCATGAACCCTCTGGTGAATCCACTCTGAACATAGCCTAGGCATTCCAATAACCTTGCTGTCAAAGTGCATTGGGAAGTGGAGTATGATTGATGCAATTAGGTTAAATTCCAATACCTATCATGTGATCTCCCTTTTGACCCATTTTAAAGTTGATCTAGTTTTTAATATGTTCTACTTTCTTTGCAATTGGGGTTTTCCTCTATTTTATTGTTATTTGCATTTTTGACTTTATTTTATTGTTATTTGCATTTTTTACTTTATTTTATTATTTGCATTTTTGACTTTGTGGGTTTTTCTTTGATATATGAAATCCAGAATGTGTAGCTCTATAGAGATAGTAAATAGATTCATGGTTGCTTAGGGGCACAGCAAAAGAGGTTGTGTGGAAATGGGGAAGAGGGGGAGGACAAACACATGGACGGGTTGGGCGAGCAATAAGTGGTTAGGAATCGATGGAAAGGAGGGTATGGGAGGTCTGATCGGGATTAAGCAAGGACAATGAATATGAGAAAACAATGAAATGCCAATGAAGGTGGAACATGATGGTGGGACAGGGGGCAAATGGAAGGAAATAGAGGAAAGAGCTAGAAGGCAAAGGGCACTTACAGAGGTCTAAATATAGGTATGTCCATACATAAATACAACTATCTATTATAAGTTGGGAATAAAATTAAGAACATATCTATAGGCCAAATATTAGGGTAGCAGGTGGACCTTGGGCCCTCACCCTGGTGCTCCCTCAATGCAAGAATGCTTTGTTCTGTGAATCTGGCATTCCTCGAGGCTCAATGACCCAACACGATCACTGAAGTAAAATGGGTACACAAACAAATGTGGTGAAGAAAGCTGAAGGTGCCCAGCCATCAAAGGATATATCAAGTGTCTTGAAAGCCTGAAGATAAACATTAGACCATTTACCTGAGAAGAGACCACAGCCACACAGAAGATGCACAACAGCCAGCATGGTCAGATGGTGGTGAAAGTGGTAAAAGGTCTAGGCAATAGACATCAAATGGGGCAGAAAAAAACAAAACAAAACAAACATATATCACTGTGTGCACACATCCCCAATGTACCAATTAAGGACATGTAAGAGCAAGAGCAAGGGTGGTGAAGAAAACAGAAGGGCCCAGCTATCAAAAGATAGAGCATCCGGGGTCTTAAAGGCTTGAGCACAAACAAG
The DNA here is from genome assembly GCA_004026705.1 of Nesogale talazaci. Lineage (NCBI taxonomy): Eukaryota > Metazoa > Chordata > Mammalia > Afrosoricida > Tenrecidae > Nesogale > Nesogale talazaci. Next base: position 89,470 of record PVJH01007849.1, read on the forward strand.
TAGCCATCTAGCTCAGAAGCAACAAAACCCACCATAAAAGAAGATCACTTACCTGTGCGATCATGAGGTGCTGAAACAATCAGGTATCAAAGAACAAAAATCAAAATCAATGGACCAATTGACTCCCGATATCGCTGATGACAAATGGATACAAAGGCAAAC
>PVJH01007850.1:0-89610 GCA_004026705.1 Nesogale talazaci
TCTTCATCAGGGCAAAGCTGAGTGGTCTCTCCGCTGGCTCCTCCAACTTCTCGGAGACTGCATCTTGTGTTGCCTGTGGTTAATCATCTCTAAAACTAACTCCCAACAACTGGGGAAGATAGCTTCTCATCTTCACAAGGGAAATTCTGCGAGATTTCCCAGTCTCAGGTTAAAGCCATGCCCACACAGAGACCTCAACGGCTACTCAATGGCTTTCTCCTGATTAACAGGCCAGACTCCACCCCTACATTTCAATTGCAAAATTAACATAAGCACATGACTGCAACAGCAAGGATGGTGATATTCTCATGTATTTAGGCCAAGTTTTTTAGAAAGACAAGCGCACAAAGAAGGACATCATCCTTCATAAATTGGGGCAACTGCAAAGAAAAGAAAGCCCTCTGATCAGATGGACTGACACAGTAGCTACAACAAAGGACTGAAACACAAGTACAACAATTAGGATGGAGCAAGAAAGACAGTGTTTTGTTTTTTTCTTTTGTGCATTTGGTCTCTATGAGTCAAAACTGAATTGATGGTATCTATGGCAATATTAAACTTGCAAATATCTTTTAAGAATTTTAACCCAGTTTAGGTTTCCTTGGGTATGGTTGACCAGGGAAATAAAATGGGACAATTGATCTAGTACTCCTTTTTTTTGGCCATGATCTGACCTTCATATGAAAAATATCTATCATCCTAATAATATAACACTGGCTATGCTCTAAGCTGTGCAAGAGTAGAGATATAATCAATGGTGTTCTTGTTTGATCTGGACCACCTAAAAATGTTCTGACCTGTGGCAGTCATGTGCTTTGGTGTCAATTTCATGGATGGGAGGGTAGCAGTGAATCTAGACTATCAATCTGGAGATAGCTATTGAGACTCCTGAATAGGTATGGCTTTCTCTGAGAATACTCGGGAATCTCACGATATTTCCCCAGGGAGGTGAGAGACTTACAACTCAGTCCCTGACAGACGATCTACTGACAAGTCAAGATGGCAGTATGATGATAGACCCTGAGTCCTGGAGATTGGAGGAGCCAGAGGAAAAGCCTCATGGGCTTACCTTGATGGAACCAGATCTCTGAAGCTGGAAAAGCCACATAGAGATTCCTGCCAATGCTAAGATGCTTGAGAAGCTACAGGGAGGTCCCTGCCAGCGATGAGATGTATCCATCATGGATACACAAGATTCGGCACCCACTGGCTGCTAATTGCCCTAGAGGCATTGCATGTACCTCATGAATCTGAATAAGATTGTATAGACTGGTATGGTATATATGTTCTAATATCAGACTTGTGGGTTGGGATGCTTTTTCAATGTTCCATTTCTCTTGTATATAAACCTATCCCTTGGGGCTGAGCCCTGGTGGCGTAAGTGGTTGAGTGCGGGACTGCGGCCCGCAGGTTTGGCGGTTCAAATCCAGCAGTGGCTCTCAGGAGCAGCGCTGGATAGCTCCCACGACCACCAGAGGGCAGTGATGTCCCCCAAACCAAGCAAACAAATAAACCTGTTCCTTATATAAATATGCATGTTTATGAATTTATTTGTGTAGTCTACCCAGAGTCACACACTGCCACATGATAATTTCTCCAGGAATACATGTGGAATTTACTTTTTTAAAGTATTGTTATTTAAATTTAGGGATATTCAAAACATTTATTTTATTTTACTTCAGTTCTCCCATGGAACAAGATCTAATAGCCTATCTTATAAAAATAGGGAAGAACAAGTAACCCCTTTGAGATAGTTAAGGCTTATTGTGCCAACCTGGCTGATTATTACATGTGGGTTTACATGAAGATAAAAGTGGCTCAGTGAGCCTTCTGTTTTGGGGTCTCTTGCTCTATGAGGGTTGGACCAGTGTGTGGCTGCCTTAGCTGACAAGGATCACTTTCTGAGAGACATCCTTGAAAAAAAAAAACACAAGGTTTTACCCTGGTGCACCCCTGTGTGCTGAAGAAGCCCTGTGGAGATTCCTGTCAGTGCTGAGATGTTTACACTGCCACTAGATTCAAACACTTTCCACCATGGGCCTGTAGTCCTCCTGCATTCAGTGTCATTGTGTGTGTGCTGTGAGTTTTAGGAGGACTTCGTAGATAGGTGTCAGTCTTTTGGGCTAAGTCAGACTTATGGACTTGGACTGAACTGGGTTGAGATGCTTTCTGAATGTACACTTAGCCTATATATAATTGTTTCTCTAGTTTACCCAGAATAACACCCTTCTGTTTAGTTTTTAAAAAAATACTATGACTTTCAGTTTTTGTGCCAGGGACATGGTAAATAATAAGGCTATAAGAATGAATAAGCGAATTATAAGATCTCAAATATTAACACTTTCATAGAGAGCTCAACACATAAATGAGCAATGACAGTACACATAAATGTGTTACTCAGTTCTGAGGATTCCTAAGATTTTGTACATACAAGCCATTTGCATTAAAATGTTCTTCTGTATGTTCTCATGGGACCTAGGGAGAAATATTAGACCAGTTTTAATGCATTGTCTCATATTCCATCCTATTAAAATGCCTAAAGACATTATGACTTCTCAGTTCCTAAAAGTATCTGTAGGTATCTATGTGGAAAGTAGACAGATCCCAATGACTGCTTGTAGCTTAAATATCTTGCTAACATATCTCCAGACATCTGTTCCTAGACAAGCATTGAATAAAAAATAAGGAAATAGACATCACTAGTTTGGAATGAATTTCAGAAAGTAATAGCATGTTAAATTCTAATTTTGTGGTTGCTAACTGTATGATCTTTCATTCCTGGGCTCTTTGATTCCATGTATTTTCTTTTTGCCTTTTTTACCCCAGTCTCTGAAAGATGCTGGAAACATATAATGATATAATGCACATCAGTGTTCATAGTTTGACATTTTCTAAAAGTGAAGGTTTTGTATTTTTCTACACATATGTACTAAGTCAAAGTGAAAAATACACTCCACTACCTCAACTTCAGAACTAATAATTTTCATAAAGAGCTGTGCACAGTATTTGTAGCAAAATTGTACATATTAATGAGACCAAAACAGCTAGTTCCTTGAGGTTAGGCTGATGGAAAATAGTTGGCATTTCAATAACACCAGATAGCTATCAAGTTAATTGGCTAAAATTTACAGAGCGATTCTTGGCTTTGAAAATGTCCTCTTCACATTTTAACTCTATGTTCCATAGCATTAAAATATAAACAAAATTATTTTTGAAACAATTTCCTTATTGCCATACAGGGAAAATAAAGAAATTGAAACTGGTTACAAATCTGATACCATCTATCATGAATATTCTGCTTAAACTTTATAGTTCAGGAATGCTCTAATTAGAAAAAGACCATTACTAATAAATAGAAAAGGATATGATGATGTAACAAATTTAAATAGATAAAGGGACACCTTTATTTAAAGCAGAGAAAAAGCAAAGATAACTTCCTATTCTATGGAATCAGCTTAATTTCAGGAAAAAGATTGAAAAATGAAAAATTGTCTTCAAGTTGTACCAGGAAGATGAAAGGAGTATAATGTAAACCCCTAAAGACAATGATAAAGTGAACTTTTCTCATGTTGCAAGCACTAATCTGAACATTTTATTTGTAATCCAGTAAGATCAGGACATCAGCTTTTTGTTGTTGTCTTTGTCATTCAGTAAAGTAAAAGGAATTGGCGTTCAGTTAACCTTTCCAAGAAATAAAATATATTCCCAAATTGGGAAGGTCAACAGTTATCAATAGCATTAAAATTATTGTCAATTCTGAGTGACAGCTCCCTTAAATTCAACCATTTGGAAAATTGTAACAACTGAACTGGAAAATCATTCCGGCGATTTAGAAAATTTTGCTTACTCTATGCTCTAATCAAGAAAACTCTTTTCATTGCGGTTCAGGCCAAGGTCTTATATTCCTAGCTATTCCATTTCAGTATCTCAATGATTAATCCCTACAAACATGAATTTAAATAACAATTTAGATAGCAACAATAAAACAAAACCAAACCCCAACACCAGGATGAAATACAGGGCATTGTTTTTCACAGAGTGTTAGTGAAATTACAATTGTTATTAGGTGTTATCAAATTCATTCTGATTTATAGTGACCCTCTGTATAGCAGTATGACACCATGGGGATAGGCATAGTCCTTCTGGAGTAAACTCTAGACAAAGAATCTTCTTATATGTTCAGGGTCGGTGAGACTTTGAGGAAGAGCAAAAATGATTAAGTCTTTCTCTACTGTTCCTGCTTGCTGAGATTAAAATGTAAACAAAGCAAATTCACTATTATTGCGATTTCATAATGTTTGGAGCTAAGTGACAGACAAGAGATGACTGAACTAAAGACTGAACTCCACCACTACACAACCACATTTTCTCTCTCAAAGTGAAAAATCAGAAAGATGCTAGGCTCCATTTGATCCTGTTTCTCTTCTGTCCAGAAAAGGGACACGTTCTTCTCCCTCTTGTTCTCAACATAGTTCTCTGTGAACAATTGTGCCATGTTGTTATGAAGTGAATACTCATGTTGTGAGATGCCATAGGGGCAACAGTAACTCAAAGCACCCTGATGCACAAAGGAACAGAGCACTGCTGGGTCCTGAACCATTTTCAGGTTGTGATTTTGAGCACATTCTTTCAGTCAGTGTATTAATCCACCTCAATGTATATTGAGTATTATCTTTAACATTTTTATTACATATCTGTATTTTTAAGGATGATACATATTCATTCTGTAGAGCTGTAATCTCTACTTCATTATATGAAAATAACAATACAAGGGAAAAACAAGTGATGTAGAATCAATAGCAAAGAGGGTATAGGAAGCTTGGCAGGACTTGATCAAAGACAATGTCACTGCAAGGAATTACTGAAATCCAAATGAAGGCTGAACATGGTAGTAGGACAAGAGGGAAATAAAAGGAAATAGAGGACAGAAATAGGAGGCAAAGGGCATTTATAAGATCTAAATATAGTCATTTATGGAAATATATGTAAATGTATGTACAAATGTATTTATTTATGATGATGGGGAAATAGAGTTATGTATGTATATTTATAGGTTTAGTATTATGGTAGCAGATGGACATTGGGCCTCCACTCAAGTACTCCCTTAACACAAGAACACTTTGCTCTCTTAACCAGATATTCCACGATGCTAGAATCTAGCATAATGATTGCTGAAGACAAAGTAGGTGAGTAAGCAAATGTGGTGAAGACATATGATGATGTTCAGCTATCAAAATAGAAAGCATTTGGGGTTTTAGAGGCTTGAATATAAACAAGTGACCTTCTATCTAGCTGAGAAGTAACAAAGCCCACATGGAAGAAGCATGCCAGCCTGTGTGATCATGAGGTGTTGATAGGATCAGTTATCAGGCTTCAAAGAACAAACCATCATATCATTGTGAATGAGGAAGCGTGTGGAATGGAGACCCAAAGCCTATCTGTAGGCAACTGGACATTCCCTTACAGAAGGGTCGCAGGGAGGAGATGAGCCAGATGAAACATACCACTTTTCTCTAGTTCTTTAATACCCTCCCCACCACTATCATGATCCCAATTCTATCTTATAAATCCAGTTCGATCAGAGCATATACACTGGAACAGATAAGAGCTGGAAACACGGGGAATCTCTAAGGACCAATAATGTAATTAGCAATCTGTGAGTCATGACCCCTTTGGGGGTCAATTGGCCCTTTCACAGGGGTCACCTACTTCATAACTGTAGCAAAATTACAGTTATGAAGTAGCAATGAAAATAATTTAATGGTCGTAGGGGGTCACCACAATATGATGAACTGTATTAAAAGGTCATGGCATTAGGAAGGTGGAGAACCACTGCTTTAGGATAAGGTTCTATTACACATTATTAAAAATGCAATATTAAAATTATGTTATAGAATTATTCATTATTAAAGGCAACATTAAAATTATGCTATGGAATATTGACATAAATACATATGTACTGCATACTGCAAATATTGATGTGCATCCATTTATGTAGTTTAAAAAATCTAAAACCACGTAATCAATTCTTATTGAGCCACCTGTGAGATTTTTGAGACTTAATTATTTACTAGAGAAGACAGCTTCATCTCTTTCCTACAGAGGAGCTTGTGGGTTTGAACTGATGACCTTGTGTATAACAGCCAAACCGGGCTTCCTTATGTGAACCCTAGTTGGGTTGCTATCAATTCTATTGAGTAGACTCCAATTCAAGGTGACTGATGTGTCACAGAGGAGATGGAAATGTGTTCCAAAGGTTTCCAGTGATTGATGTTTCCAAAGTAGATAAAAACCTACTTTCTAAAGTGCTTCTATACAGACTTGAACCTAAAGCTTGCTGATTAATAGCTAATTGTTTTGCATATTTTTATGACCCAGGATTCATCATAGGTTGGCAGAGAGAGAAATAGATATATGCCAAATTAATGAATAGTTATGTCAATGAGATGTTCTAGTAATGTAAAGTAACATTTATTGATCTCTTGCTATTTATCAGACACATAATATATTAGTTTATCTAAATTCTGGGAAAAGTCCATTTGATTAATTTTCCTATTTTACAGAAGATAAAACTAAAGTAAATATCATATGCAGATGCAGGCCTGTGTGACTACATCCAGCTGTCAGCTATGAATAACTATATGTAAAATAATGAAAAAAGTGGGAAAAATTAATCTGGCAAGATAAAACGTGGAAAATCAGATGATAAATGTAATGTTTCTATAATGATTGGTAAATTTTATTTACACTTTCTCTACAGTTGTCTTTCTCTATGGTAATGGATAATTCTTTTATCCCTTCTATGTCTATTTTCAATCTTTCCTGTTTTGTAGCTTCAATACACTATTTATTAAGCCTTAAAAGAGACAATGGCAGCACAAAGGCACAAACACATCATCTGCATGAAGAAACTCACCAACACTAGATTAAAGGGGCTTCCAAGAATACACATACAGGAAACAAGATAAATAGGGCATGTAGGGTAAGAAGAGTAAAGGGAACTGCTCACAAAAGCATGATTAATAGCAGATAAATTCATTACAATTACAGTTTAAGCTACAGAAGCAGGCATGGGATTATGATTACAATACACATATCATTTCATTAGATTTATAAGATTGGTCCTGGGCCCTCTGGCCAAGACATTCAAGGAGAGATGGATAAGGCATGACTCATAATTATGTGACCCATCTGTATGAGACCTTGTATGCTTTCCATCATTTATTCATTAATCTCATATACCATTATACCTAGCAAGTTGCTATAATCCTAGAAGCCATGACACAAGTGTTTCAATACCAGCAGGTAACTATAGTGAGTAGGTTTTAGTAGAACTGCCAGACTAAGACAGAGGAGGGAGGACAACTTGACAGACAACTTCTGGAAAAACTGGTCACTGACAACTTTATTAATAACAATTAAACACAGTTTAACAGTTAAACACAGTTAAACACAGTCTGGTAAAGTGTTTAAAGATCTGCTCCTAAGGTTGCATGGCACTGAAAATAGAACTATAAGAACTGCCTCCTCAAAGTTCAATTGCCCCAGTGACATAAGAGCAGCACAATTGTAGGGGTCTTCCCTTGCTGATGAAGCATAACTATAAATGATAAGAAATAAATGCAGATATCCATTAATAGTACGTGGGCTACATAAAGCACAAATCCAGAAAAAGTCTAAGTATTCAGAAATGAAGAGAAATCATAAAGAATATGACCTTAGGTACCTTTGAGTTATAAGTCTGAATTGTCTCAATGGCAGTGAGTTGAGGGGGTAAGCTTAAATGATCTCGCATTAGCCATTTTGAATCAGACAGTAAGATGGTCTACTCTGGCAGAAACAACAAATTGAAGAGCATCATATTCATTTTTAAAAAGAACGTTTAAAGATCTATTCAAAGAACACTGTCAACGACAAGATAATATGTTAGGCTGGGTTCATCTTATATCTAGAAATGCTTCACACAGTTGTGGAAGCAGGTGAGTCCAGTCCAGTTGAAGTCTGTGGTTCCAGTTGTAAGACAGAGGGTTTTTCTGGCCTGTGTTGCTGCACAGGCCACTAAACCAGGATCATAAAGACAATAAGAGGGTGGGTGAATAGCTAAATGAATCCAAGATGTGCAGAGGACTAACAGCTCCCGGGTTGGGCAGGTGAACTGGCATGAAGTTGATAGATCATGTGGAGGATCTGAATGCAGCAGGAATGAGTTTACTTTCCCACAGTTTTAATCTTTACAAGAATAGAAAACACCCTAAATGAAACCTCCCCTGATTGCATCAAGACTATGACCAAATTAAGAAGGTTGCACTGCATCCTATTCTTACCATTTCTTGGCTTCTTCACAGAATACCTCATCATGAAAAAAAAAAAAAAAAAAAAAAAAAAAAAAAAAAAAAAAAAAAAAAAAAAAAAAAAAAAAAAAAAAAAAAAAAGAATACCTCATCATGAAGTTCACTACATTATTTTAGATCTCATTAGGGGTCAAGCCTGGACCAGGCAGGTTAACATAAAGTGGAAGTATCACAGATAATAGGTATAGATTTCAAAGGAAGAGTAGTTAAGACAAATATTCATTCAATTAATGCATAAACCAGTGAAATCAATGATAAGAGAATTGGTGATTTTTACATACTTCTTCTGTCTGAAAGTGAAATATACAACTAAGATACCTGAACAATTTCTGGCGATTTGAACATGAAAGGTAGAAGCTTGGAACATTGGGAAGATTAAAAAACAAAACAGCAACTAAGAATAAAAACATGGTAAATGCCATAGAACAAAACAGGTTTATCCTTACTGAATGTCTGAGACTATAATTTTTGTTGTTGTTGTTTTGTTTGTTTATTTGTTTTTCTGGGGGGGGGGGCATCACTGCCTCTGGTAGTCGTGGGCGCTACCCAGTGCTGCTCCTGAGGGCCTCCACTAGATTTGACCCGCCAAGCCCACAGGCCGCAGTCCTGCTGAACCGCTAAGCCTGCGGGCCGCAGTCCCCACTCAACTACTTATGCCACCGGGGCTCAGTTCTGAGACTATAATTCTTGACAGAATGAGAAATCCTCATCTTTCTCCCTCTTAGCAGCTGGAAGTTTTGAATTGCTGACCTTGCTGTTCACAGTCCAATACATAAACCACCACACCACCAGGGCGTCAGTGTTGGCATAACCTGTAGCTAAAAATATAGCCTGGGTGATAGAAACAAAACTGGTGATTCCTTGATAGAATTTTGCAAGACTAAAAGGTTCTTCATTGAAAATACCTTTTTCACCATCACATATGGTGCTAGACACATAGATTTCACCAAATAGAAGACAAACGGATACATCTATAAGACCAGATAATGGAGAAGTTTGCTATTGGCAGCCAAAACAAGACTTAGGCTCAACACTGAAACACTATCATTTTTCCAAATTCAAGTTCAAGTGGAAGTTGAAAAAAAATAAAACAAGTACATAGTAACCAAAATATAACCTTGAGCATATCCCATATGAATTTAGAGACTATATAAATTCGGGCTGAGCCCGGTGGCATAGTGGTTGAGTGCAGGACTGCGGCCAACTGAGGTGGCAGTTCAAATCCAGCAGCAGCTCTCTAGGAGCAAGGTTGGGCTTCCTACTCCCACCAGAGGGCAGTGATGCCCTCCAAAATAGATTTTGCATATTGAACAGTAATGAACAAAGACATCATATGCCATGGAATAACATTAAGACATCATACTTGAAAAAATTCAAGAGTCATTTAAAATGCAGTAAAAGAAAAGGTCAACATTCTTACCCCAAAAGATTGTGAAATTTGGTCTAGATCATGAAGATATGAAAGCAATTGGAAGAAAGGATTGTGCAAAAACTGTATAAGAGATTTCAAAGAGAGGTCAGGGAGATGGAGTAAAGCATTATAAAGAAATGTGCAAAGACAAGGACTTAGAAAACCCAGTTTAAGACGTTATAAAAGTTAGAATTTAAGAGTTAGAAAATACAGTCAGCATTTTACAAATTGAAAAACTAAAGTAAAATTTAAGCCAAGGGTGGTAATATGGGCAAATCATTACGTTACAAAAGAATTAGTAATAGTAGAAGGAATACGTAGTCACTATAACAGAGAATTGACCAATGTTCAATCATTTCTGGAGGAAGCATGTAAACAAAACCAGAGAAACTCAAGGACGACTCAGCAGCAAATGACAGTATGCAGTTGACAGAATCTTGCCTAATGAAAGTACACAGAGCATGAAGAACTTATTGATTAAGATCAAAGACTATCGCCTTTTGCATGGATTGCAACTCACTGTATCCAAAATAAAAATCCATACTTGTGGACCAATAAACTATATCAGAATAAATGGAGAACATATTGAAATTGTCCAGGATTTCACTTTACTTGGATCCATAATTAATGACCATGGGAAACAGCATTCAAGAACTCAAAGTATTGGATTTAGGCTAATCAGCTGCAAGAGATTTCTTGAAAGTGTTAAGAAATATTTTAATATGTTTAGTATAGTCATCACTACAGGTTGGGGAGAGGGGCTGGCCTGCCAGGGCCATACAGAAGCAAACCAATAAAGAAAAAGAGCAAAGGCTTAGACCCCATGCTGGCAAACCAAACCCTGAGGATGATGTCCTAAACAGAGCTGCTCAGGCACTGAGAGGGCTGTAGGGCTGACAACAGCCCAAGATATAATGTCCCTTCACTGGAGCACATCAAGACAGAAGTTAACGCTGGGGACCCATGGTGAGGAGTGAGTCTGGTCTGACAAACCCCACATGTGGTCAAACAGGAAGGTAACAGAACAGATCAGCAATAGGAGAAAAGCAAAGGTCCCTTCCCCCCCACCAAAAAACCCTTAAAAGCCTCCAAATAGACTTCAGGCTGGGAGTGGTAGGTCAGTTCCAGGAACCTTACAGGACTTGTGGAGAGATCATCATAAAGCGCAGCAGAAGGACATAGAATTATGTATGCTTTTTCTTTTTTATTCCTCTTACTATATTTTTCTTTTTATTCAATCTTTGGGGTTTTTGCTTTGTCCGTATTGTTGTTTCACCACAGGCATGAGAAGCAGCGCCAAGAAGAAAGCAGTGGGATCTACAGGTCTGGAGGCACTTGGGGAAGGAGAGGCGGGGAAAGAGCAGTGAGCGAACAGCACTGTAGGCAGGGGAACAGCTACGGATTAGAAAAGCCACAATGAGGAGGATACAGAGATCCTGGTAGTGTGGGAGCAATAGCGCTGTTGCTGAGAGGAATTGCTAAGAGGTAGAAGAAGGTTGAACATAATGGTAGGGCAGGAGGAAAGTAGAAGGAAGCAGGAAAAGTCTAGGAAAGAAAGCTATGGATAGAGGTATAGACACAGCTGGGTGCTTATGTAAATATATTAAGTCATAAAAATAAAGGTATTGGCCTATGTACATATATTTATATGAGAATACATTGAAGAAGCGGATGAGCTTTGGGTCTCTGCTCAAGCCCTTCCTCAACACAGCCTGTGAGCATTCTGTGATACTCACCTTTCTGACAAGATCACTGTAAACAAAATGGATGCATCAGCAAATGGGGTAAAGAAAATTAATGGTGTCCAGCTATCAACAGATACAGTGTTGGGGGTCTTATCAGCTAGCAGTTAAACAAGCGTCCATCTATCAGAGAAACAACTCGCATGGGAGAAACACACTAGCCTGTGGGATCATAAGGTGTCCACAGAATCAGGAAGCAAGTACCAGAAGACGCAAAACAGCGCACACACACACACACACACACACACACACACAAACCATATTGTGAAGTACAAAGAGGGTTGGAGCAGAGATCCAAGACCCATCTGTGTGTGTGTGTGTGTGTGTGTGTGTGTGGTGGTGGGGGGTGGGGTGGGGGGAAGAGTAGGAGCAAAGGCTCAAATAGAGAGCAAATGCTTAGGAAATGATGATGGCATCATAAGTACAAATATGCTCGACACAATTGATGTAAGGAATGTTATAGGAGCTGTAAGAGCCCCCAAAAATGACCTTAAAGAAGAAAAAGCACTTTAGGATCACTATGCATCTGACTCAAGCCATGGTGCTTTCAGTCACTCCATATCTATTGTAAATCTGTCAATGAATAAGAAAGAGCAAATAATTGTTGTCTTTGAGTTGTGATGTTGGTGAAAAATAGTGTTAGAATATTTCTGAGCAATGAATATACATTAAATACAAACCCCCCTAAATCTAGAATTTAAATTTAGTGCAAGTCACTAGATATAGGTGTATTTTGTAACATTAAAAATTTTTAAATTTGTGAAGATGAGTAAGTTTACTCTTTATGATTATAGTCTAAATGACTTTTAATCTCTCTATCAGGCATGCAGTACAATTTAAGACAATTAAATATTTTCACTTAACATGTTTAGTATCCTTTCTGTATTAAATTAAAAACTCAATATTCAGAATATCAACCCATTAAAATTAATAGTTTACATGATTCTTAAATGCATTCTCATGAGGCACTAAATACAAGCAAATCACATCAGCAGATTACTACTGTGCATAATTACTAAGTCTATTTTAACATAGCTAGCTAATATTTATTGAACACATTCCACAAACCCAGCATGCACTTAACATTTTTCCTATGTCTCATTTAATCCTCAAAATAAGGGAAATTTTTCCTCTTTTTATTAGTGAATTAACTAAGATTAGTGTAGGTCAGTTACTTGGTTAGAACCACATTATGAAGTAGAGAAGCTTGGGTCACTTTGTCTCTGGAGAGCTGAGTACACGTCCTTCCAGTTGTCTTCTCTTCCAATACAGATATTTCAGAATCTCAACAAAAGTTATCCCTCTTTGGTTATCACCATTCAATTCTGAAGAGCTTCAGAATAAAGAAGCTAGCAGACTGCAAAAAGGAGCGTATACCAAAACCCTCACTAGTTTCACTAGCAAGTTACAGAACAATAAGTAAAATGGTTGCTACCAGAAAATATAGAAACTTTTAAGATAAAATGAAGTCATCTGATATTTCATAACTGTATTTCAGCATAGATAAACAGTAAAATCAACTAGCAGAGTGGAATTCTGCAACCAGATTTTTACGTCTCTCTTTTTACATCTGTCCCATTTATTCCCTCATCTGTAAATGTAAAATGTAAAGCACCCAAGCTACACACAAACACAGAGACATATACATAACAAGAGTGTTTCCAATAGATATTGAAACCATTATCACAGCTTATAATCATTTACGTCAGACAGGAATCATAGTATCTCCCCACCCCCCCTCCCCCCCGCCAGCCCTGTAACCCCATCTGGAAACCAAACAAGAAGCTGACTACACTACATGGCACCAGTCTTCATTATAGATTATAGCTGCTAGTATTGTTCTTTCTTGTAAGGACTTGGCCATTGCGTAATCTGGTGTCATTGTGGTACTTGAGAGGTATTTGCAGTAACTCCATATCTTAAAAGTGAAGTGAAGGAGCGGAGTCTGATTTGTCATTTGGGTAACAGTCAATGAGGTTCTGTGTGGGCATGTCCTTCTCCTGAACTTCTGTATTTCCTCCTTGGAACAGGAGACACTCTCTCACTCTGCTCCCTCCCTGAGAGTCCCTCTACTGACAAGACACATGGATCTCTATGCTAATGACAGCAAGAGGTCTCCAGCCAGAGAAGTCACACAGAGATTCCGACCAGTGCTGAGATGCTTCTATCAGCTGGCACCACAGACTTCCCACCCACTAGCCTGGGATCCTCCTGCACTTGGCATCATTGAATGTGTTTTGTGAGTCGGAAAAGGATTTTATAGACTGGTATTTGACATATGGACTAATATCGGACTTGGACTTGATCTGGATTGGGCTGCGATGTTTTCTTAATGTGCAAATTACTCTCGATGGAAAGCTCTTTCTTATTCACATATGCGTGCTTATGAATTTGTTTCTCTAGCATACCTAGACTAGCACAAGTCTGATGAGTTAAATTTTGTGCCCTGCATTTGTGTGCCCCATTCATAAATAATTTTGCACTGGGCTCTTAGAACTCTTGAGTAATGTTTAAGACAAGGAATGGTACATTTTAAGTGGGAGGCTGCTGGTGACCTCTTTTAGCCCAATAAGAGACACGGTAAGGTAAAGCAGACATAGTCTTTGGCATTTTAAGACCAAGAAATCAGTGTAACAGATCTTAAGTTATGAAAGTAACATCTAAAGGTGTGCACCCTAGAACTTTCAGACTTTGAGGGACTGTCATACTAATTGTTTTGGGCAATGGTTCTCTGGATTAGGCCAGAGTGAAGTATGTTTTACTGTAGGTATCCGATGATGGCACATGTGTCACACTGATGTGAAGATACTTGGGTCACTCACAATGCTATTACAGCCAGTTATTATAGTTAGTTAATAGCTATATCTTACAGAATTAAGGGATAGTTAACTGACACAGAAAAATTTAATCATGATAAGTAAGCATTTGATAAATCAATCTTAGGGTCATTTCACTTCTGAAATCAGATTTTTTTCAGACTATAGTAAGATATCATCCTTTTAACAACACTAAAATTATCCTCTCCTGTTCAATCCTTGCTACTGCATAGCTCACAGATGGTGTCTTGGTCTTGAATTTACACTGACATGGTTTTGAATATTATCTCTGTCATGTATGAGCAAGAGAACCATGGGAAAACTACTGTCACTAGACTTCAAGTTCCTACCCATGAAGTGGAGATAAAAATGAATGTCACTGTATTGTTTTCAAAATTATAACATTATTAAATACTCAAAATGGCATTTGTTAATATTTTCATTTTAAAAAGTAGACCAAAAATTTGAAAAAAATTCATTTTTCAAAAAAAATTGATAAAAGTATTGATAGAAATAAAGTACATTAAGATCAATAGTTTCCAAATGAAAGAAAGCAGTTTATCCCTCAACTCACTCACAAAGCAGTAATTGTCTTCTTAGAGAGACTCCTTGCATAAGTATTTCTCTTTATTCTTTTTGTGTCTAATTTTGATCAGGTTGGCAAGTGTCTCTCTATGTAGGTGTCCTTAAGTGCTCACGGTACCATTCCAGATTTCCTTGCCAGATTTGCTAATGTTTTTGCTTAACTTGTATGCATTTGTATGATCTAATGTCTCTACCTCATATAACCTTTTTTTCAATTGTGCTTCCATTAAAATGAAGTAGAACGTCCCCCTCCTTTTCAGACAATTCACTGATAAAAGACGTCAATCAGTGAGGTTGTAACTTTATGTAGGGAAAAGAGTTCAATTACAGGATTTCACCTATTTAAGCATTCCAGATTACTCACTTAAGAAAAAAAAAACATTCACATACTTGATAATTTCTATCTATTAAAAACAAAAAAATCAAATTAATTTAGCAAATCATAACTTGCTGGTTCCAAATGAATTATATTAAGTCAATCTTTAGCAAAAACAGTGTAGATTTGGGTAAGGCTCACATTCCTCACACTTTGAAAATTAAGATTTCTTCGATTTGGGGGTCCAAGTAGATTCACCTTTCAGGCACAACTGCACTGCCTATGAATTGAACCTAAAAGTTTTGGCAAAGTTCTGCTTGTCTTTTGTTTTAGTTCCGCAATCAATTCCGAGTTGTTGCACACTACAGTGTGAGTCATGCAAGTCTCCTGAAGGTGATTTCACCTCAGTTTGTGGGTGAACTGTCTGGGACAACATGTCTTTGGGAAAAATGCTGGACATTATTTAATATATGTCTTCAATAGGATAATATACTTGCCACTGTGTTCCTAAGTTTTGACATTTGAACTTGTTCCTAACCAACCCTTAATGGGTTAGGCAGGCTATGGGTTATAGACAACCAGGACTTTTCCTTCAGAAGTGAACAAGATTCTTCATAGGCTATACAAGAAGGATCAAATTTGGGAACCCCACTAGGTTAACTTAACTTAAACCTACCTTTAGCAGCTTAAGAAAATAGCATTGTCCTCTTACACTTGAGGCTGAAACATCCTAGTGTGAAAAGAAACACAAGATTTCTATCCCAAGGCTAAGGATTTGGAAGTCATTGGATTTTGGCGAAAACTATAGTGCTTTGAGGGTGCTTAATTGTGATGGGTAAGTTTGCTGTGCCAAAATGGCCAAAGAAGATAGGTAGGTCTATTGTGACAACATGGCCAATGAACACATGTGTGATCGATTGAAGTGCGGAGAAAGAAATGGCTCAGCAAGCCTTGCCTTTCTCTCTTGCTCTTGGATCTTCAGACCAGCCAGCTGCCTAGTTCATCCTGTGCCTCAATTTGCAAACTCCACTACCCGTGGGACACCTAATCCATGGACTGTGTTGCTGTGAGTTGAAGTTCCTTCATATCAAGCCCTGCTTCACCACGCTCCTGAAATATACATTTCTTGAGCTGGGGACAGTTGGACCCTGTTATCAGGCTAATTTTGGGGGCCTGCCTTGCTATTTGCTGCTTGAGGTCAGATAGCTTGAGGACTAATGCAGAGGACTACTCAGCGGCACTCAAGACTTGAAGGACTGCAGTCTACTAGCTGTCTCATGCAAGTGACTTGCACTGAGTTCTTTGTACAGCTTTATAGATTAGTTAACCGTTTGTTTCTTATGTTAGATATCTTTCTATTTATATAAATATATGTAAAATTATTAGTGTCCTGGTCTTGTTTGTCTAGAGAACCCTGTTTGACACATTAATGTAAGAGAGCTCAAGAGTATAATATGATTGCCATGTTCATACAATCTTTGCTTTATTATGTCATGCCTCAGTCAAGCAGTCACCTTCTGTGATTGAGCATTATTGAAAATTTTACTTTATCTTTCATTATTTGCAGAGTGTCCATTCACTTAAGTTTTAAATTTCTACAAGTCAACAATCTATGTATTTTAGTCTAAAAACCAGGTTTATATGTATAATTTTCTTTTTAAAAAAGCATTTTAACTTCTATACCTTTTCTAAATTACTGATACTATTGATACAATTGCCATAGCCTCGTGCAGATGACACATAATGTTCTCAAATGAAATGAGAATGCCATTTAAGAAAGTCTCTGAAGTGAATCGGGGACATATATCAATCCTAGGATTATGAATGGATTATGAGCTTACCCTTAATCATCTAAAAACAATTAGTTCTTAAGACGTGGCACTGTGGGAAACTTGCCCTCAGAGACTGATCAATGAAGATATGCGTGCTATGACCAAATATGATACCTGGCTATAAGGATAGTGTCTTAAACAAGTAGCTATCTGGGTGAGCTGCCAGGTTCATAAACATGGAAGATGCATGGCAGCCTCTGTGATCCAAGGATTGTAAATTTTAAAATCTAAAACGGGAAGAAGAAACAGTATAAGAGCTCAATAACTGAGCAGTCAGTTTGCAAAAGAGGATAGAAGTCAAAAGTTTAATTGCAGGGTCCTCATGTGGACTAAGATTCCAAAGTTCACCCTCTGCTCATTGACCAGAAATGTGAATAACCTTGCTATTAGGCAAAATGCATAGCTATCAGGAAGTGGATTAGTGCAGATACAGGTAAAAACTTAAGACCTTATCATTTGTTCTCCCTTTGGACCCATTTTAAATTTATTCTAGTTTAAATATTTTCTGATTTATTCTCTGTGCTATTATTTGTTTCATTGTTTTCTGAGGTTTTCTGTATATGAAAGGTAGTTCTAGACTGTACCTGGATTATTAGTTTCTTAGAATTGATTCATTGGAATTGGGGAGAGATAGTTAGTTAATCAGAACAAGAAAGGAAAATGGTATAAAACGAATTATAGTGATCACTACACAACTATTTTTAATGTTAAACAATTGAATTGTTTGAAGTATGAATTATATTTCAATAAAAATGTTAAAGGAGATTCACAGTCTTAAAACTTCAAAAGGCTAGTTCTTTTCTATTCATAGGGTCACTGCAAGTCATGATTGCTAACAATGAGTTTATCACAGAGATCATTGCACTTTAAGATCCATCTCAAAATATTCCTTTCTGTGGTCAATCTGGCATTATTCCTCTTGACTTTGTTATTCCTAACACAGTAAAATATGTGCTTTTCCGATTCAAAATGGCCAATGCCAACCTATTTGACATCACCGGTGCCTTGCTAGACGAATCATCTTTACGGTATTACACTTCACTTTAGAGGAGTTTCAATTTGTTTAGATTAATACAGCCTATACTTCAGTTCTTTATGTATGTTTGCAGCTGTTTCTTCCAATTTTGGCCATACCCCACCTGCAAACAAATATTCTGAAAGCGTTCTCTATACAGATCACATATCCATTGAGAAGAATCACATTTGAGTGCTTTCTTACCTTTGAGGCTTATCTTCCAGCTCTAATTCAGAAAGTGTTCTGCTGCTATTCATCAGTCTTTTAGTGGCCATTTTGTCTTCATTGTAGTCTGTTTTTAATCTGAATCACTATAGTCAATTTATTATTATAACTGAAATATCAGAGGGAAAGCAAATAAAATATGATTTTGATGGTAAAATACATAATCATTGCATGGGCGCTAGATCATCTTTTGTCATTAAATGATTTTGTACCTCATCAAAACAAGTTATATATTGTTAAATCACTGAAAATCTACACTCCCTTACTTTAAAACTTATCAACTGAAAACATATTGGATTAGGTTTTTTTAACCTTGAAAAAGTAGCCTAAATTAGCTGAGCTTCTTCTTTGCGATGACATCTCTTCCCATGTTCTCTCACACTGGTGTTGGGTTATTTAAGAAACATGCAGCATATCAAGTAAACAAATTTCTTTTTAGCACTCATTTCTTTTTAAGGTGAAACGACAAATTTTTGAGACATTTCATCAGCCATCTGGAAAATCTTAAAGATAGTTTAAGTGTAAAAATCATCTTGAAAATTTTAATAATTTGATGCTATAGTCTTGGTTATCAAAAGACTTAGAGAAGAGTGAGTGTCCTAACTAAGACAAGATTATATGCCCAAGGAAATGAATTATTTCATCCCGGTTATGGGTTTTTTTCATTTTATTTGAGGCTCATACAACTCTTATCACAATCCATACATCCATCCATTGTGTCAAATACATCTGTACATTTGTTTCCATCATCATTCTCTAAACATTTTCTTTCTACATGAGTCCTTGGTGTCATATCTTTTTTCTCCACCATCTCCACTCCTCTTTCCTCACAAACTCTTGATAATTTATAAATTGTTAATATTTTGTTATATCTTACACTGTCTTATGTCTCCTTTCACCCACTTTTCTGTTGTCAATTAATGAGAGTAATATTATATATTAAATATAAAATTCAAGACAACAATTTTTGGGGGGCCCTCACTACCTTCTGGTGATCAAGGGAGCAACCCAATGCTGCTCCTGAGAGCCGCTGCTGGATTTGAACTGCCAAGCCTGCGAGCCGCAGTCCCGCACTCAACCACCTATGCCACCGGGACTCAGCCCTAAGATAACAATTTTTAATGAATCTCTTTTACCTCAGGGTTGGAAATTCTTATACATGTATTTAATAATAATAACATGAAAGATAAAGGAGAGAGGGAGTAGTTAATGATAGTGGGTGGTGTAGGAGAAAACTGAGCACACATATCCAGCTTGGGATGTGTGTGTATCTATCTATATTATATATATATATATGTGTGTGTGTGTGTGTGTGTGTGTGTAATCACATATTTTAAAAAAGAGAAATAGAAAAAGGAGGAGTGTAAAGGACAAAGAGAGATTTTCTTTTGCCATTAAAGACTACAGCATCTGAACTTGGGGGAATAGCGCCTCTAGATGAGAAGCCTCTCTTTCTCCAAAGAAGCAGTTGGTAGATTTGAACAGTTACAATTTGGTTGTCAACCCAATTTTCCACTGCCACATATATACCTAGAAGAGAGACCAAGATTTTCACATGACTCACTAAATCCAATGATAAAGGACACCACCAATTCATTCACCTCAAATTGATGGAACATGCAATAAAGATAGATTAATTATTACTGGTAAATGGAAATAAAAAGAAAGGAACAGTAGTTTGAATATATGCTTCTGCATGTATTTCATGGCAATAGTAGTCAAAACAGTTTGGTACTGATATAACAACCGATATTCAGACCAAAGGAAAAGAGTTGAAGGCCCAGAAACAAAAACATCAGAATATAGGCAACTGGTTTTGGGTAAGAGCTGAAAAAAATATCAAATGGGAAGTAGACGTCCTCTTTAGTAAATGGTGTTGGAAGCAATGGATATTTACCTGCAGAAAATGAAACAAGACTCTTACCTCACTCCATGTACAAGAATAAACTCATGGTAGATCACAGACTTTGAGGTAAAGCCCTAAACTATTAGGGCCATTAATGAGGGAATTGGGACAAACCTGAGAACCTTGGCACAGGGAATACATAGGCTACATGTATAGGGAAGGATACAAATACAGAGGAGATACAAAATTGACAAGTGGGATATACTGAAGAAAATCACTTATGTACATTGAAATAATACAGTAAAAGAGTAATAAGAGAGCCATCACTAGCCATAAGAGAAATGCAAATTAAAACAATAATCAGACACAACCTAACACCCTCAAATTCAAAAAATCAGGAGAAAACCAGTATTTGAAGGGCTGTGGTAAGAAAGGAACTCTCATCCACTGCTGATGGACCTGTAGGTATGTACAATCTTTATGGAAATCAATTTGGCGATTTCTAAAAAAGATGGAAATTGAGCTACCATACAACCCAGCTATCCCATGACTGGATGTATACCCAGAAGAAACAAGAACCAAACCATTACCAGACATCTGTGCTCCAATGTTCATTGCAGCACAGTTCACAATTGGAAGGACTTGGATACAACCCAAATTTCCATCAAAAGACAAATGGATTAAAAAATGGTGGTGCATACATACAGTGGAATAATACACATCACTGAAAAGTAGTGATGAACGCAAGAAGCATATTGCTGCATGGGGAGGTTTGGAAGAATCATGCTCAGTGAAGTAAGTCAAGTACAAAAGGACAAGCCAGCATGAATCTGCAAAGGTAAGTTAAAATAAATGTAAAAGGGACCTAGGGAAAAGGCTATTGTATATAAAAACTAAGGGGTTGAGGTCCAGTGCAGGGGTCAGATGAAGTCCTGGGCTACCTATGGTAGCCAACTAAAAAGGAGTGGAAGTGGGACAATAGCTACATGTAGCAGGGGAACTGAGGACCCAAGGGTAGAGTGTTGCTTTTCTCTCCACAGGGAAAGAATGCACATGTGAATGCAGTGTGACGCATGGAGCTGGGGGCCAAGGAAGGAGTGTGCAAGCCTGGCCCCAAACCCAAATACGTGGACGGCCACCCCTATCCCGAGAAGAATTTAGAGGACAGCATTGAAGCTCAGGGGAGAGGGACATGTCTGACCAGAGCACATGGGTGCAAATGAAAGAGGAGGAAGACAGAGTGCAGCGCATTCTGGCCCACCAAGGCTTGAGCACAATCTCTCCACTCAGAGCAGCCAACACACAGAGGGAACCAGACGGTCTGCTCCACTATGAGACATGGAGTCACTTGCTGACCCAAGGCCCTGAGGGGGACAACACTGGAGACACAGTGTTGGGATTGCAGACAGTCTGAACCGACCACACAGAGGCAAACACTCAGGGTGTGTGACACAGCAGTGGGGGGAACAGAGCATGGAGGTCTTCAAGGGGTGCCAAAGATAGATTTGGGAGCCAGGTTGTGAAACCCCACAGGACTTAACCGGAGGTCACGCCTAGAGGTCAACACATAGACCTTGAACTATTTACAGGTTTTGCTTTTTCATTATTTTATATATTTATTTATATATACTTTCTGGACATTTTTTCTTGTTGTAGTCATGGTTTTGTTTTCCTTTGTCACTTGGTTTTGTTATGCCTTGATTTTTGGTACATATGTTATCTCTACAGGTCTATCTAGAAAAGATAGGCTGCCTGGGGTGGATATGGGTGTGGGGGAGGTGGGGGAAAGGAGGGGGCACTGACCAGGGGCAAGGGTGTACAAATGTGTCAGACACACAGTGGACTTATGGATGGATTGTGATAAGAGTTGCATGAGTCCATAGTAAAAAGATTTTAAAAAAGAAACTATGTTTATGGTGATAGAAATGGGGATATTCCTGGTTTGTAGTGGAGACATTGTGAAAATGGCAGGGTCAGTGGTTTTAAACCACTAGCAACTCTTCATGAGAGACTTTCATTGTTTTTTTTTTATCATTTTATTGAGAGCTCCTGCAACTCTTATCAAGATCCATCCATCCATTGTGTCAAGCACATTTGTTCCTTTGTGGCCATCATCATTTTCAAAACATCTTTCTACTACCTTAAACCATTAACATGCTCAGAAATACACAGAGGTTGGGGGGTTGTTGGAGACCACATGGTACAATTTTGCAAGACCAATGATTTCATTACAAATAACATTTATCCCAACAACATAAATGGTTCGACAACACAAGGAATGAAATTAACTAAATCTGTGGGAAAAGGAAATGTAGAGGCTCAATATTCTCAGCTAAAACAACACTGACAATATTGAACCGACCACCCTTTCCTCATTTTCCAATTCAGATTGAAACGAATAAAGTCAAACCCTGTCTACAAGAGTCAAAATGAAACCTTGAGGATATTCCACAGATGGATGGTTATGATGGCTTGCAACAATCATCTCAAACACAGCAATTGGTAAGAAATTAGGGGACAAAATTGTTTTGTTTTATTATAAAACAGGTCACTATATGTAAAAGCCAATTTGATGTTACCAGGCAATAACTGTTGTGTCGTGGTTACATATTGAGGTGCTAAATTCAAGTTCAGCTGGAATTCTTAGCTGGAAGAAAACAAGACTTTTACTTCTGTGGAGGTAAAATCTCGGAATTCATAGTGGCAGCTATAGCCTATCCTGTAGCATTGTTGTACATTAAAATTGACTTGAAGGAAGTGAGTCCTTTTTTCAGTGCAGTGGCAGGTATATTATGGTTTTACCCACGCTTGCCCAAAACTCACGCTTGCCTGAAAATTAGAAATTAGTTTTTAGTATGTTTCATTGTAATTATGGAAATTATTATACTTAGCAATTGATTCTCTTATAAATAGATAAACACAAATTTGTAAAATTATAGTGATTAGGTTAAAACTGTAAAATATCAGGTAATCAAATCAATATTTTCAGACTTTTTTCTTTTGTTTTTATTTAAAACTATGTCTTTCACTCACAACCATAAAGTTCATGAACAACAGAAGACAACTTAGAAAACTAGATCCTCAAAAAAAAAAAAAGAAAAGAAAAAGAAAACTAGATCCTCTATAAGGAAAATACTTTGTTCATCAGAATACTTGGTCAAAAAGACAAAGTGGTAAAAATATTTGTGAATGACATATCTGACAAGAGTCAGATATCCAAAATATAGAGAAAATATCACTGATTCAGCAACAAAAAAACAAATAACCCAATTAAAATATGAACAAAGGAAATAGTCACATCATCTAAGGATGTACTCAAGTAGTCAACAAGCACATGTAAATGCGTGTTCATGAGCTCTTAGAGACATGTAAATCAAAACCATAAGGGAATATCATATCACTCCGATTAAAACATCAGTGTTCACAAATGCAGAAAACAAAAATGCTGATGATGATGTGGGTAATGTGAAACTCATACATTTCTGATAGGAATATGAAATGTTAAAATCACTATTGAAAATGGAATGAGGTTTTCTCAGAAAACTATAAATAGAACAACCATAAGATCCAGCAATTCCATTCATAGTACATCTGCAAACACCTAACACAATTAATTTAAGTAAACAAGTTCAAGACTATGTTCATTGCAGCACTACTCACAATGACAAAACTATGAAAATAGAATTGGGAGTAACATTTGGGGGGAGGAAAAGGAGATAAAGAGGGGAACTGATCACAATGAACAACACATAACCACCACCCCTGAGAGAAATGAACAGCAGAAACCATGGATGAGGAAAGACAGTGATCAAGGTAAGATATGAAAATTATTATAATTTATCAAGGTGTCATAAGGGGAGAAAAAATAGGAGCTGATACCAAGGGCTCACATCAAAAGTAAATGTTTACAAAATAATCATGGCAACATATATATAAACATGCTTGGTAAAATTGATGTGTAGATTATTTTGAGAATTGTAAGAGACACCCATAAGTAATTAAAAAAAGAGAACAGAATATTAGTACTAGCAATAAGTGAATATGTAAATCAAATGTGGGGCATACATACAGTGGAATACTATACAACTATAAAGAATAAAATATGAGTCAGCAAAACATTTTATAACAATAATGGATCTTAAACTATACTGTGATACACTGAACAGAGTTAAATTTTCTTTGGCCTTCTTTGGTTGGGTAGAGCTGGATCCTGAAACTTATTCCTAGACTTCCTGTTGTATTGCCTGCCAAATTCATAAGCCATTGGCAGATTCATTTAGCCCACTTTGGGCTAATCCACATAGGCTACATCCACTAGCCTATGCTCCCCACCTCTGGACCCAACTCATTCATCATCTTGCTTCTTGCTAGCTTCCGTAGGTCATAATAAATGTGACTTGAAACAATCTGGACTTACCTACATCACGAAGTACAATACTGCCTGTGACAGGTTTATATTTATTTGCCCTGCAAAAATACAATGACTGTAACTATTATTAAAAGTATAGTCCATCCGCAAAAGTTCATGGCAAGAAAATTAAAGAATTCTGTCAAAGACTTCAGTCAGATATTGAGTAAATATGAAATAATGCTCCATTGATTATTCATTAATGATTAGAGTTCAAATGTTGAAAACACAGAGGGAGGAATGGTCTTTGGAAAATATAGACTATGTGATAGAAACAAAACTGGAGATGTTTTGATTGAATTTTGCAAGTTCAATAACCAGTTCATAGCAAATGTACTTTATCAACAACACAAATGGCAACTTTATAGAAGGACCTCTCTAGATGGAAATCAAATTTACTGCATCTATGAGAAGAGATGATGGAGAAACTAAATATCAGCAGCTAAAATGAGTCCAGGGCTGATTATGGAATAGACCTTCAATTGCTCATATTTCAGTTCTGATAGAAGCAGAAGAAAAGTAAAATAAGCCCATTTGAGCCAAAATACGACTTGGAGTCTATTCCCAACTGAAATTTTGGAACATTTCAAGAATAGAGTGGAATGACAGAAGATTTTAAGAGCTATGGAGGACATCATGAATCAAAGGTCTTTAAAAGAAGAGGAAATAAGAAAAATGATCAAAGTGGGTGTCAGAAGAGGCTAAGGAATTTTCTTGTAATCATGCAGAAGCTAAAACATATCAAAGCAAGTGAAGGAGTCAAAGATCTGAACAGAAAACTTGAAAGAGCAACACAAAAAGGCAAAGTCAAATATTGTAAGGAAACACGTGAAGACCTAGAATTAGAAAACCAAAAGAGAAGAACGCACTCAGCATGAATTAAACTGAAAGAAATCAAGGGAAACAGCAACAAATCAAAGCTTAAATTTCAATCTTGAAATAGCCTATGGGCAAAATATTGAATGATGCAGGAAGCATCAAGAGAAGATGGAAAAAATGCACAGTCACTCTGCCAAGAAGAACCATTCTGCGTTCTACCATTTTAGCAGATAGTATATGAAAAAGAATTAATTCTCTGAAAGAAGAAGTTCATGTTTCCCTGAATATATGAGCCAGTAATAAGGCTTCAGAAATTGATGAAATACAAATTTAGATATTTCAGTAAGCTGAATATTCACTGGAGCTCTCCTCTACTTGGCCAACTGAGTGAAAAAACATTCATTTATATTCATTCTAAAGAAAGGGAACCTAACAAAATGATCAAACTGTAGGAGATAAAAAAAGCACTATTATCACATGCAAGTAAAATTTTGCTGAAGAACATCCACACTGATTTAGCAGTATATTAACAGAGAACTGCCAAGAGTTCAAGTTGGAATCAAAAAAGGTCGTTGAGCAAAGGATATCATTGCTAATGCCAGGTAGATCTTAGCTGAAAGAAGAGAAGTCCAGAAAAGTGTTCACTTGTGTTTTTATTGACTCTACTAGGATGTTTGACTATGTATACCATAACAAACTTTCTTTGAGTTCTGGTGAACTTGTACGTGGATCAAGAGGAAGCTATATAAATAGATAAAAAGCATATTGTGTAGTCTAAAATCAAGAAAATTGTGAAACAGAGTTTATCCTCTCATCCTAATTTGTGTGCAATTGAAGGGAAATTCCTTCAGAAGTGTGGCCTACTCTTATATAAGTAAATATTGTGTACAGCTTCAATTATTGCTTCACTATTAAATCCTGCATCTGACTTATGGATCTCTATTGCTTTGAACTTAAAACCTGACCCAAATAGTCATAAGAGCCTGCAATCTGACCTATTGGCCTTCGGCTAAGTTGTCTCTGTATCCACCAACCATGATCTTACTACTTGACTTTCCTGTCCTATAGTCCTCCTTGTTGATTAGTCAGCCCTGAAATCTGCTCGAGTTAGGCAAAGTCTACAGTTCAACATTTGACACACAGACTCGAACCAGACTGAATTCACTAGCTTCTATTATCACGTTATCCACTTTCTTGATATAAATTTCTTTGTATAATATGTAGAAAGAGTTACAAACTTACACACACAAACACCCATATAGTTTTCCTTCTCTAGAAAACCTAGATTAGCACAATGGTTGATGCTGCAGTGTGTACAATTCTAATTTGTCTCCAAATGAACCCATACTTGGTGATATGCTGCATATGAAAAGATCAGTTTTAGAATATTTGAGGGAGTTAATTCTTGCTCCTAGTAAATGTTTTTGAGTTTGGGCAACAAAATGAAGTCTGAAGGGACAAGAAAATTCACAGTGTGGACTGGGTACATTTCTATAAGGAAATTATTATGGAACACCTCCTACTACCCTCCAAGCACAAGTAGGAGCATTGTAAAGGTGCACAAAAATTCTTCAGCACTTTTCCTGACACCAATGCACTTTTCACTTTTTTAAAAGAATTTCTCCCTAACAACCCCTGTGATGATCATAAATTCTTCAAAAACATATATCGATGTAAATTCTTTGGAATTAAATGAAAATTTAAAAAATATCTTATTGGTGGCTCATGCAACTCTTTTCACAATCCCTATGTACAGCCATTGTGTTGAGCACATTTGTACAGTCTGCAACAATTATTCCTTGGATTTAGCTGCCAAGTAGACCCTTCCCAGAAATCTTTGTTCTATTGGACCTTAATGTTGACAGCAAATTGTTTACTTGTGCTTTATTGACTCTACTAAGATGTTTGATATGTATACCACAACAAATTTTCTTTGTGCTCTGGTCACCTTGTACATGGATTAACAGAAAGCTATTTGAACAGAGCCAGAGTATACTATATAGTCTAAAATCGAGAAAATTGTGGAACAGGGTTTGTCCTCTCACCACAATTTGTGTGCAATTGAAGGAAGATTAACCAGTATATTATTGAGAGGACATGATGGGTACCATTCAGAAGCAGGTTTAAAGACATATTGCTTTGATTGACCAAGAATGAGCTGGA
The DNA here is from genome assembly GCA_004026705.1 of Nesogale talazaci. Lineage (NCBI taxonomy): Eukaryota > Metazoa > Chordata > Mammalia > Afrosoricida > Tenrecidae > Nesogale > Nesogale talazaci. The sequence continues at coordinate 27,530 of PVJH01007850.1, forward strand.
ACCCTCTAGTAATACATTCTGATCATTGTGTGTGTGTGTGTGTGTGTGTTGGTTTAATTAGTGATATGTCAGTACCAACCCATGGCACCCATTTAGACTCACACTTGAGCTATTTCATAGGATTTTCTAGGCTGTGAGATTTTGGCAGCAGCTCACCAGCCCTGTGTTATGAAATACTTATGAATAGTGGGAACCACCATCCGTCTGCCTGATACTTTAATACTTAACTCTCTGTACCACCTAGGGATGTATTACATACACACCTACTACATTTTTAATGTAAGGATTCTCTGGATGATGCAAATAATTACAATGTTGGAAGGGTAATTGAAACATTGGTGATTTTCGTTCATCCAGAGGCAGCTCAGAAGAAAAACTAGCTAGCCATTTGCTCCCCATTGCTCACCCACTTCCCCAAAACAATGTGCACAGAGCACAATTCTTTCTTACATAAAAAATGTTAACACGGGTTGAAATTTACACCATGACAGCTATTGATCTTGCCTTTTTTTAATTGAGTAGAATTACAATATGTTTGCTAATTTTTAAACAACTCTAGAATCAAGAGTTCTTAAGTCTGAATAATTATTTGGTTACTTCTATTTTTTGGAGGAGGGATTATGGGAAAATTGAAAATCTATCTGTGAGAGTTTCTTCTTCTGAAAAATCAGGGCAGTAAGAGGATCTAAGTAGAAAGATTAGGTGCCCTGTAGATTAGGTGAGTTAATCCAGGTAAGACTCACTGCCACTGAGTCAAAACTGACTGATAGCAACACTGTATATAGGGCAGGGTAGAAGCACCTCTGTCGACTTCTGTTGACAGGATTAGAGAGGCCACGATTTCTCGTAGAGAGCAGCTGACGGTTTCAAGGATTAGAACTTGCAGATTGCGGCCAGAAAAATAACTACGAGCTAAATTGCTTTCATAATAGCTGATATATACCAGGTCTTCCAAGAATGCTAACTATTCTTCTTAATTTGTATTTTAAGAACAGACTACAATGAATATATATTATTATCCTGTGTGGAGGAATTAAGTTTTCCCTTCTCCTCTTCAATGACCAATAAAACCAACAAAAGAAGTAGAGAAACCTGATGAAAAATAAAATTCTACATAATTAATATATTTCTATACAAAATATTTATTTGCCAAAAATAACTTTACAGTGAAAGCATGTGGTATGTATAAAGTTGAACAAATGATCAAGGTTACATTAATATTACAAGTAATGAAACCCTTGCCTTCAACTAGTGAGTCACAAAAGACATCGGAAATGTCATACCCACTAATTAAGACCCAAGGTATTTTGAAACTTGACTTCAATCACTGGAAGCACTAGTATATTTGGAGAATGTACTAGTTTTCTCTTTTCCTGAAACAAACCTTAAGGCAGCCTAGCTAACTGCCACGTAGAATATAGGTTCTTTTGTTTTCCAATAGTTTGGTTTACACCATTTTACATTTAAGAATGGTCTGCTTTAGTACCCGTTTTGGCAACCAGAAGAAGTGGATCTTTGCTTTTGTGCAACAAAGATGAAAAGCAAAACTGACAATCAGTATTTGTTTTGTGAGCCAGTAAAGTCGCCCACCCCGTGCAATGAGAGAGCCATGCCTATTTCCGTAAGGCTACACTCTGCCTCTCAAAATCAAGATGCTCCAGCTTTGAACTATACTCTTATTCTGGTCTTTATGTATTATTTAGTTTGATTGATAGATATCTTCAGGTTTCAGAACGCTCACATTTATCTCTCATAGAAACAATCGTAACTTCCTTGTCACTGTATGTCATTTTGTCTTCAGAACGATTTCCTATAACTGGGGAAACCTATGTTTGGCAAGGGCCTCAGATTTTGCCAAAGGTGCCATATTAGCTCTCATTTAGCAGAATCTTTCAAGAGAAGAAGGAAAGGAGCTCAAGAACACCAGGTTCACCTTCTCCTGTAGCAGGGTCCTATAATTTTTCCTCTTACTTGGTAGTTCTCTGACACGTTGAAATATTTTTCATTCCATTCAACAGTTTATTGACAGCATGATTGTAAAGCAGTGAACTAAGTGCTCTGGTGACTGGACTGGGGTATTTTATTGATATCTAATTACTATTCTAACCATAGTCTGGCATTTTCAAACCACCCCCTGCTCTGCAACAGAGAGATGAGACATTCCACTCCCAGGAAGAACTTCAGACTCAGCAGTGTGCAGGAACACTCTGACTCTGTCCCTATAATCTTAATCGCCTCCATAGCAGTGACGCTTTTTATTTTGACAATGAACACAATTTCAAAATTTACTCATAGTTCATAATTATGGGAAGGGGCTTGACTTTCTGTCTCGGCTTGGCTTTATGCCGGGTGGGGCCTAGAAAGACTGTCTTACATACTCTGGACATATTGTCCGAAGAGTCCAGTCCCTGGAGAATAACACCAAGCTTGGTAAAGTTGGGGGACGCAAAAAGGAGAAGGTCTCCCATGAGGAGTTGGTTTGATACAGTGGCTGCAGCCAAAGCCTCAGGCATAGGAACAATTCTGCGAATGGTTCAGGACCTACTCAATGGCACCAAACAACACCAATGGAATTTAGTTCATGTGATGACAACTTTCTGAAGAAGAATTATTTTGACCTTGTAAACTAAAACTTTATTTTAAGAAGGATCCCTGAAGTTATAGTCGGCTATGAGCTAAATGAAACTTAAAAAAAAAAAAGCCACATGCAAAAAACCTCACTAACATCCAAGTCAGTTCTGATTCATAGGAGCACTGTAGGACAGGGTATAACTACCCCTGTGAATTTTCAAGACAGTACCGCTCTACAGTAGCCTAATCTTTGTCCCAAGGAGCTAGATGCTTATTTTTAACTATTGACCTTATGGTTAGAATCCTAAAATATAACCACTAAAAGATTAGGCTTCGGAAGCTGCAGTTTGGAATATATATTAGACAATAGAGTACAGGTACTGAATCATGATAGCGTGTTCAAATCTCATGGCACAATCTTTAACATTGTGTTCTTCAGCAAGTCAGTTAGCTGCCATTTATGTGTTAATGGAGATAAAGACACATAAGACAAGCTTCTCAGGTCTGAAGGCACTCAAATTTTGCTGAGGAAAAGCTGCCTTCTCAAACTTCAGACAACCATGTGACATGGATGAAGTAATCCCTGTGTGTGAAAAACCATGGGGAATTTCATTTGTGGAGAAAGCACAACTCAAGATGACAAGAAACAGTTACAAATATCAAGTAAAATTGGAACTTGGACTGTACAAAATATACGAATGGGAAAATTTGAAGCCCCCAAACATTAAATCCATGCCTAACCTGAACGGAAATCAACAGATGTTGGCCATTTTCAGAAAGTCACGTGGTTGACATTCAATGTCAAAGAGGACCTTTCAAGATCTAATGGACACACAATGCTGCCTTTAGTAGGGTTTTATCAATCCACTTTCAAGGAGCTCCCATCAATACATCTTTATTCACATTATAACAGACCACACAAACAGGTGATAATGATATTGAATCATTCTAGCATTGTCTTCAGTATGAAATTAATTAACATGCAGCTAAGATGTGTTCATTAATTCATGTCCAAAATACATCATAGAAAATTTCACGATCTTTGCTTCCAAGGAGTGTACTGGTATACATGTCCCTCAACTGATTTGTTTGTTCTCTTGGAAATCCATGACAATTTTAATATTTTTCACCAATATTATATTTAAGTGCATCAATTTTTCTCTTATCTTCCTTATTTATTTTCCAATTTTCACAGATAATTGATGAAACTGAAAATACACTGGCTTGAGTTAGGTGAACCTCAAATTTAGACTCTTCAACAATTTCAAAAGTTTTTTGTAGCAAATTTTTCTAATACCAACTGTAATTTGGTTTCTTTACTGCTGTGATTTTTCTACAAGTTAAAGATTTATTTCTTGCTTCCACAGAAATGTATTTGAAAACCTTCTTCTATTTTTAAAAAAAAATGCTGCCCTGACTCTTTTTATGACCAACATTTCCATTATGCAAAATATTATAATCTGGAGGAATGACAGCAATGCAAAAATATCTCTAGAGCTAACAAATGACTTTGTTTATAAAACAAATCTTATAACTTCATTTGAATTTTTAAAGGTGATAAAAGCTAGGTATAATGAATTTTAAATAAGACTTACAGAGTAAATTGTAAATATTGCATGATTAACATGTTTGAAAGACACACATCTGAAAGAAAAATGAGTTAGGAGTTTTCACCATAATATTGTTTCCATCAGCACAATGCTAAAGTTTAGTTAAGGATTTATCACTTCAAAAAGTACATTCATTTCTATGAAATAGTTGAAATAATATATTAAGTGTACATGCTATATTAAAACAAATCCCAACAACATAGGTGAAGAATATCGAAGGCAGAATTATCTATATAGAAAAATACCATAGATAAAATACATACATAACCCCGTACATATTGGGGGGGGGTATGTATACAATAAAACACATGGTGTGTTTATTGAAAACTTGCACACTGAACAAGATGTGTAGGAGATGGATGGGGGAAGTCAAAGGACAGAAAGACAGAAGAGAGCAACTTTGCAAAATAAATGAAGGCCTTTCAACAAGCACACTCTTTAGCAACTATTGGATATAGTGAAGCCACTCTGCTCAAATTCAGATACAAATGGATAAAAAGAAAAGTACAAAATATGGTGTGGTAAACTATGAACATTCTATTCTACTTTTTAATCACTTGGGACTTAATAGCTGTGGCAGTCATGTGCTTATGTTAATTTTATGATTGAAATATAGGGATAGAGTCTGGTCTATTAATCAGGAGAAAGCCATTGAGCAATCAGGAGAAAGCCGATGAGGCCTCTATGTGGGCATGGCTTTCACCTGAGACTTCAGGGAAATCTCGCGATATTTCCCTCTTGAAGATGAGAAGCTATCTTTCCCAGTTGTTGGGAGTTAGTTTCAGAGATGATTAATCATGGACAAGACAAGCTGGCAGCGTTCAAGAAGCTGGAGGAGCCAGTGGAGAGACCACAAAGCTTTGCCCTGATGGAGCCAGACCTCTGAGGCTGGGGCAGCCACATGGAGGCCTCTGCCAGTGATGAGTTGCTTCTGCCACCACGGGATGCTGTTGATGGACCCTGAGTCCCGGAAGCGAGGAGCCATGGGGAGACCCTGTCAGTGCCAGGAGTCTGTACCCACTCACCTGTGACTTTGTGAGTTGGAAGGAAACTTTATGGACTGATTTCGGGCATATGGGTTAATATCGGACTTGTGACTTTGAGCTGGACTGGGCTGGGATGTTTCCTCAATGTCCTGTTCCTCTTGAATATAAACTCATTTCTTATATTCATGTGCGTGTCTTTGAAATTTGTTCCTCTAGTCTACCCAGACAAACACAATAGTCTTGACTTCATTCTGACTGAGAACAACCCTGCCTGGCAGAGGACGCCAGCTGCCTTAGGATTACAAGACTGTAAGTTCTGACAGGAACAGAAAGTCGGGGTTTCCCATAGAAGGACTGGTGGTTTTGAATTGCTGACCGTGTAGTTTAACAAGTAAGCTTCTAACCACAAAATCAGCCTCTGGAAACCACCAAGTACTCTGCAAAAAGAGATAAACTTGTTCAATTTTGAGAGAAAGTAGTCTGAGAAAACCGAAATGATAGGGTGCCTTATACTACAGAGCCACAACGAGTCAGAATCAAATTGATCATAGTGGTATTTTAGACGCGTCAGGAGGCCTCATTCAAATAAACTTACCTGAAGAACACCGAACATCTATGAATACTGATATAAGATGATTACACATGATAACATATCAGAAAATTAAGACACATAAGACACAAATTTTAAAAAAATTTGAAAAGGAAGATATGAAAGAAACATCAAATTCATCTAACATGTAGAATTCTTGGAAATAAAAAGCATTAAAGAAAAAAAATTATCTAGAGAAAGGGGGTGGTTTGACTGCAAACAAAGATTGAGTTGCACAGCCAGCCTTGATGAAGCTCATAAGATAATGCATATTTATGAAATCTTATAAGATAAAATTATTTTCCCTAATCTTTTGGAGGTAGTGGGATAACCTAATGAATGAGAAAAAATATTGGCAATAAATTTTTATGACTATGCCATATGCTCACAGGTATGTATAAACATAGCATGTTTGAATTTTGAAGGGAAATGAATTTTCAGATTGGGTTAATGTGGTCATCAAAATTACCAGTTAAGGGCTGAGCTCCAGTGGTGTAGTAGTTGTGCATGGGGCTGCGGCCCACTGGAATAGAGGTTTAATTCCAGCTCCCCGGAGCAAAGACTGGGTCTCCTACCTCCAGAGGGCAGTGATGCCTCCCCCAAAAAGAATTACCAATTAAAAATAATATAATAAAGTATATGCAAATGTAGAAAATAGATTATTATAATGAAAGGTGAAAGATTATTTGATCTGAAGAGAAACAAGAATATATTAATAGATTGTTATAATTGAGGTAAATTATATTAGAAAAAATAAAGTATATAATAAACTACAAAGAAAAGTAACAGACAAAAATCCACTGCTATGACTTGGTGCCAAGTTATTCAACTTTATAGAGCAAAGAGTAATTGTTCTGATGGGTTTCAAAGGCAATAAGTCATTTGTGTTAGTCCAGATAGACTAGAGGAACAAATTTCAGAGACACACATATAGGTATAATGAAAGGGTTTATATACAAAAGAAATGTGACACTAAGAAGGCATCCCAATCTAGTGCAGTGCAAACTCATAAATCCAATATTAGCCCATATTCCCGAAGTCAGTCTATAAAGTCTGCTTCCGACTCAGGAAGTCACAGGACAGAGGGTACAGAATTCTGGCGCTGGCAGGGGTCTCCCCATGGCTCCTCGCTTCCAGGGCTGAGGTCCATCAACAGCATGCCGCTCCAGCTTCAGACGTCTGTCTTCATCAGGGCAAAGCCGAGTGCTCTCTCTGCTGGCTCCTCCAGCTTCTCAGCCGCCGCCATTCTGTGTTGCCTGTGGTTAGCCATCTTTGAAACTAACTCCCCACAACTGGGGAAGATAGCTTCTCATCTTCACAAGGGAAATATCACGAGATGTCCCAGGAGTCTCAGGTGAAAACCATGCCTACATAGAGGCCTCATCGGCTACTCAATGGCTTTCTTCTGATTAATAGGCCAGACTCCACCCCTACATTTCAATTATAAAATTAACATAAGCACATGACTGCCACATCATTGAATAAACAGATGGCCTTATATTTCTCCTGCTGTTGGGTCTGAATCATACACTTTTTGTTGAGCCGTTCAAGGCTTAACTTAATGCACCATCAGGTATCCATGTAAAGAATAAAGCTTCATAAGAATCATTGATAAAAATACACATCAAGACTTCTGGTTTCAGATGGCTGATAGATCACACTGATAGCAAATTTTCTACAACAGTCAAGAAAAACAAACCACAGCATCATCAAAAACTAAGTAATCTTGGGAAAGGATTCAATAGAAAAATAACCCAAAGCTTCAAATATTGAAACCTGTGAAGCCAGGTAGAAGACTGGAGGAAATTGTAAACATGACCAGGAGGAGAAGCTTAACAGTCACAAAGGGGGCCCAATCCGCACAAGAATGCAGTCAAGCCCTTCTCCACCAGTCCTTGATTCCAAGCACCTCCACACAAAGCCGGTGCCCACGCTAGCCTGCAGCCTTTCTCATGACAACCCTCCTTGCTCTCACCCACACCAGTTACAGTGCTCCTGGGCAGAGAAGATTCCAACATTAAAAATAAATAAATAACATGGTTACTATTTGTGTGTGTGTGTGTACAATATATACATATATATTTGTGTGTGTATATATATATTATGTCACCTTTTCTTTTTTTAGCAGTTTTATTGGCAAACAATTCACAAACCATACAATTCCATAGTACAATCACATCACAAAGACTTGTGCACACATCATCACCTCAGTTTTAGAGCATTTTCTTCATTCTTGTACTCATTATTGTTCTCCTAGTTCCTCCCAGCCTCTGCTACAATACTCCAAGGAACAATTATGCCAGCTATTCTGTCTATTTATTTTACTATCCTGGATTAAACAGCAGATTTTTTTCAATTTTCTTAAAATGTGTTACTATTTTCTATGCTTTAAAAATTAATATTACTTCTTATTTATTTTTTAAAAGTATGCATCTTTTCTCTCTTTTTCTGTCTTTTCTATCTTTTTTGAGATTCTGTTATACCTCTTCTGAATCATTTTCCATCATTATTTTTATATGACTCAATATCCCTGACACCCCTAAAAGCTACATCAAGTAGTTATAGAAGAGCCAGTATCTTTTATGAAAAAAATCCAAAAAATCTCAATGCTAGGCTCTAAAGTGCAAGAATATGCAAATATATCCTACACCAATATCAAGTAAGATTAATACTATATACACAGATTTCTTAACATTAAAAATGCAATTCATCACCTAAACAAAATAAAGTATTAGAACCCAATGATTATATCAATCAATAAAGAAAAGGCATATACTTGGTAATAGCCAATATTCATTCCTTATAAAAACATTAAACACTATAGGAATAGAAGGGAAATGTCTCGACACAATAAAGGTCAATATAAAAACCATTAGCCAACCTCTTGCTCAGTAGGAAGAAACCGAAAACAATCTCTGAGCAAAAGGCAGTAGGACAAGAATGTTTTTTATGAGCACTCTTACTCAACATTGTGCTTGAAGTCTAAGCTAGAGTCAATAGACAACAAAATCAATGAATAACATTGTCAGCAAGAGGTGAAACTTTAACTGTTTGCAGATGATATGATCTTACATATAAAAAAATTCAAAAAAATAAATAAATTCAAAACATTAGACAAAAAAAGATGTTTTGCCATCAAGAAATTCATCAACATGGCAGGAAGCAACATAAATACACAAAAATCAAATATGATTCATATATGCTAGAAAAGAGAGCTCTGAAAAATAAGCAAGAAAACAAAATTTATAATACTCATACAAAAATGAAATATTTATGAATTAAAAAACTAGTAATACTAAAAGCTTGTACAAAGAAGATTAGAAAACACTAATATCAGAAACTAAAAAAAGACAAACAAATGGAAGACTATCCCATCTTCATGGTTAAGAAGGCTTAATATTGTAGACATGTTAATATTGCCCACAGTAATATAAAAATTTAATGTAAGCTTTATTACATTACATTGCATACCTAATTAATTCTTTTTTTAAAGGCCAAAACAGTAATATAAAGATATAAATACAAACAACGAGTAAGAAAAGGACCACCATTAATATTTAAAAAGCAAGCAAAGAAGTTTTTGTCATGGAACATGCAAGAGATCCTTGCATCAAAGACAATTAAGGTGGGGTGAGAGAGATAACCTGAGCAAGTATCAACTTTGATTCAGGAGTTCAATGATCGATCAATGACTTCAATTATAGTAAGGCTGTTCCTTTCTGTTGGACACCTCCCCACGCCCAATGGCCACCACTTTCACATGAATGGGGGATCCACTCTCCATTTCTTCTTCCATCTGAATGCCCCATGGTGCAGGCAGCTTTGTTACGCTCTTCTGGTGTAGCTCCTGGGTTATGCCATGCTGTCCACAAGGTCAGTGTATAAAATCATCATGGGGTTTAGTACGCAGAGTGTTGAGTAGAAACATATTCACAGTGTCTATCCAGACACATAAAATGTGGACCATTGCTTCTGCTAAGTTCCCTAAAATCCTTATTTAGCAATACTTGCCATTGTGCGGTTACTTCTCTCCCAGTCACCTGCCATTCTCACCAACAGACCTATAATTGTCTCCTCCAAAATGTAGATGCTCCCCTTCCGTGGTCCTGACTGGATTTCCCATCAAGATTCTCTTATTGTTGAAGAGAGTCCCTTGTTTTGACCCAACCTAGTTCAGATGCTGTATGTATGGTCTCGAGTGTATGGTTCCCTCCCGTCTTCCTGTCTTGAAGAAATGAACCCAAACAATGTGAGATCTCCTCCTTCAAGATTGTTCTGATGAGTTGCACAAAAACAAGGTGGTATGTGCTTCTTGGCCAGCAGTAGCATTCTCCCCTTTTATTCAGCAATTGGTCTCAGATTTATTTAACTTGTGTTTCTCATTGTCATAGTGGCCTTACACAATACTCGTCCATTTGTAGTTGACTTACTGCACTCAGCATAGTGGTTCTTCCAAGTCATTCGGTGTTTCATGCTTCAGAGAAACACATTTTCTTGTTTTTTTAGGAATACATGTTATTCCATTGTGTTTAAGTAACATAGTGTCCATTCTTTAACTGTTGGGCATTTCTAATTTCTTGCTATTTTGAACGGTGCTGCTATGCACATGGGAGAGCTTATTTTCACTTGTGCTGTGTCTCTTATTTTTTCAGGGTATATTCCTAATAGTCGTATTGCCAGATCATACAGCATTCCAATTCCCAGGTGCACTAAGCATTGCCATATCATTTTCATCAGTGGCTGTGTGTATTTACAAGTCAACCAATAGTGTATATGAGTTCCAATCACTCCACGTCCTCGCCAGAAATTTTTCTTTTCTGTTTTATTTTGTTTATTTATTTGGGTTTGCATTGTAGGTATAAAATTGTATCTCACTGTTTTAATTTGCATCTCCCTGATGGCTAGTGATCATGAATATTTTTTATGTGTTTGTTAGCCATTGATATTTCATTTTTGATGAACTGTCTCCACATCTTTTCCTATTTCTGCCCCCCCAGAACACCAGCTACATTATTTTATTTTTAATCATTTTTGAGGCTCATACAGCACTTATCACAATACTTATATACGTCCATCATGCCAATCACATTTGTACATTTGCTGCCATCATCATTTTCAAATCACTTTCTATTTGAGCCCTTGATATCAGCTCCTCATTTTTCCCTCTCCCTCCTGCACCCTCTCTCCATCATGAACCCGTGATAATTTATAAATTGTTACTATTTTCATGACTTACACTGAATGATACCTCCTACGTTTCACCCATTTTTCTGTCATCCACCAGCCATTGAGGGGGTTATATGTAGATCATTTTAATAGGCTTCCTCTTTCTCCCTGACTCTCCTCCACCTTCCTGGTATCTTTACTCTCATTGTTGGTCCTGAGGTGGTTATCTGTCCTAGATCTCCTGTTTCTAGCTCTTACTGTACACTTGTACATGTTCTGGTAGAGCTGGATTTGTCAGGTAGAAATGGGGCTATGATAATGGAGGGTGGAGGCTGGGAAGCATTAAAGAATTAGAGGAAAGTTGCATGTTTTCATTCGTGCTATACTGACTGCACTCTCACTGGCTTACCTCTCCTTTTTGACTCTTCTGTAAGGGGATGTTCAATTGTCTACAGATGGGCTTTGAGTCTCCACACTGCACTCCCCCTCATTCACATTGACAGGATTTTTTGTTATGGGTCTTTGATGCCTCATACCTGATCCCACTGACACCTCATGATCACACAGACTGGTGTGCTTCTTCCATGTGGGTTTTGTTGCTTCTTAAATAAGTAACTGCTTGTTTGTCTTCAAGCTGTGAAGACCCTAGCCTTTTGATATCTGGCACCATTAGTTTTCTTCCCCTCATTTGTTATGCACATATTTTGTCTTTGTGATCGTGTCAGGATGGTGAGCAACACAGAATGCCAAGTTATTACAACAAAGTGTTCTTGTGTTGATGGAGTACTTGAATAAAGGCCCAATATCCATCTGCTTCCTTGATATTTAACATATAAAGATATGTACATAGATCTCTTTCTCTATTATATATAAATGTATTTACATTTGCACATGCCTGTTTTGAGACCTCTATAAATGCCCCTTGCCTCCTAGTTCCTTCTGCTATTTTCTTTTACTTTCCTCTTGTTCCAATTTCATGTCCAGTCTTCATTCAGGTTTCCTTTTCACACTTCTTATCGAGCTGTTGTAGAGTCTGTATATTTTGGTAACTAGTCCTTTGCTTCATATTCCATTGATAGTTTTTTCCCCAAGCTGTGGGCTCTCATTTCATTCCCTTGATGAATTCCTTTGATGTGCATGCGTGATATCATTTTAGCATGCCAAATAATCTATCTTGCCTTCTGCTGTGTGTATCTCCTCCATTATACTTGGTAGTCTATATATACCCTGCAATAGGGCCCTTCATTTTGTTTAAGTCTTCTCAATGAGGATCCTGAGAGCTTTGATGTTTACATTCAAGTCATTAAAATATCTTGAATTTGTTTTGTGTGTGGGGAAATAAATGGAAATTGCTCCATTCCTTTGCATATGGAGATCCAGCATCTCCAATACCACTTGTTGAGACTGCTTTATTCCAATCGGATCTCTCTCGGTTCTTTGTTAAAGATTAGATGGCTGTAGACTGATGCATTTATGTCTGGGTTTTATTTTATAATCACTGATCTAATATCAACACCAGACTGTGTTGAATACTATGGCTATGTAGTAAGTTTTCAGCCTTGGCAGTGCTAGGCTTTCTACTGGGTTCTACTTTTTTTTTTTTTAATACTTTTATTGAGAGCTCTTACATCTCTTATCAAAATCCATGTATTCCTCCAATGTGTTAATTACATTTGCATATATGCAGCTATCATCATTTTTGGATCATTCTCTTCCCACTTGAGCCGCTGATATCATCTCTCCATTTCTTTCCCCCTCTTCCTCCCCCAATCACTCCTCTTCACAACCCCTTGGTAAGTTATGCTTATTGTTTCAGTATCTTATATTGTCCCCCATCACCTCTTACTCACTTTTCCAGTATCTGTTACCCTGGGAGGGGGTTCTAGGTTGATCCTTGTAATCAATAGTTCATTTCCCTCTCCACCTTTCCCTAATCCTCCTGGTATCTCTGTTCTCCTTAATGGCCCTGAGGGAATCTTGGATTCCATGTGTTGTAGGCTCTTATCTGCAGCAGTGTGCATGCTCTGCTCTAATCTGATAAGAGAGGTAGAACTGAGGTCATGATACTGGGGTGAAAAGTTCTTTGCTTATCCTAGGCCTTTGGCCTACCCATATAAAATGGTAATTGATGCTTCCATTTCTTTAAAGGATTTACTTGGCATTTAAATTGATTATAGATCATTTTATGCAGTATTGTCATTTTTAAAATATTAAGACTGCTTTTCATGGGCATGGAACATTATTCCATATATGTAGGTCTTTTGTAGTTTCTTGTAGTAATGTTCCATAGTTTTCTCTGAATAGTTCTTTTGTCTCTTTAGATAAATTTACTCTAAGTAGTTCACCTTTTGTGTGGTTATGATAAATGGTATTGATTTCTTAGTGTCCTTTTCATAGCTCTTTCACTGGCATACAGGGATACAATTGACCACTGGTTATTAACTTTGTATTCTGCTACCTGACTGAATTCCTCAATTGTTTCCAGCAGGCTTTTAATGAAGACTTTTGAATTTTCTATAGATAGCATCATATCGTCTGCAAATAGTGAGAGTCTCAATTTTCCTTTGCCTATTTTTATTTTCATGATTTATTTTTGTTGTCTGATGGCTCTAGCTAAAACTTCCAGCACAATGTTGAATAAGAGTGGTGAAAGGGCACATCCTTGCCCAGTTCGTGTTTCAGCGGGAACGTTTCCAGCTTTCACCTAATAAGCATGATGCTGGCTATTGCCTTCTTGCACTTGACTTTTATTATGTCAGGAAATCTTCCTTCTATTCCTATTTTGTTGAGTTTTATTTTTAATAGAAATGAGTGTTGCATATTGTCAAATGCTGCATCTATTGATATGACCATGTGTTTTTTTTTCTTGTCTTATTTACATTGTGGTTTACCTTGTCTGCTTTTCAAGGTAAAATATTGAATTATCTGGAATGAATCCCACTTGGTTATAGTGAATTATTAATTTTTAACTTTCTTTTCTATTAACTTTTTTCAATGATTTTATTGGGGGCTTTACAGCTATTAAAGCATTCAATACATGATTTGTATCAAGCGTTTTTTTACACATGTTGCCATCTTCATTTCCAAATGTTTTCTACTTGAGTCCTTGGGATAAACTCCTCTTTCCCCTCCCTTTTTTTAATGAATCATTTTATTGGGGATTCATACAACTCCCTTCACAATCCATACAGACATCAAATGTATGCAGGCCACATTTGCACACTTTTTCCCATCATCACTCTCAAAACATTCTCTCTCCACTTAGGCCCTCAGTACCAGGTCCCCATATTTCCCTTCACTCCCCCCTCCCCCATGAACCCTTAATAATTTACAAATTTTTATTACTTTTTCATGCTGCTGTATTCTATTGGCTATGATGTTTTGTGGAATTTTAGCATCTCTATTCATGAGGGATATTGCCCCATAATTTTGGATCTTTGTGGGGTCTTTGCCTCTATTGGAAATCAGGGTTATGTCTAATTCATACAATGAGTTTGAGAGTTTGTTGTCTATTTTCTACATTCTGGAAGCGTTTGTGTATATTGGTGTCAGAACTTCATTGAATATTTTGAAGAATTCCCTGTGAAACCATCTGTGCTGGGGCTTTATTGGTTTGTAGTTTATAAAGAACCTGCTCTATTTCTTCCTTTCTTATGGATCTGCTGCATTTACCTATATCTGTCAGCATGAATTGGGTGAGTGGCGTGTTTTAGGTATATATCCATTTTTTTCTAGATTGCCTAATTTGTTTTGTTAAGTTTGAAATTGCCCTGCCTCTTTGTTCACCCTGTCAAAGAACCAGCTTCTTGTCCATTTTATTGTTTGTTGTATCCATTTTTTCATTTTCCATTTCATCTATTTTTGCTTTGATCTTTATGATTTCTTTACTTCTTTTATTGGAGGGATTGTGTTGTTTTGTTCTAGTTCTTAGAGGTGTTGTGTTAGTGTGTTGATTTTAGATTTCTCTTTTTTATGTGTGTTCATAGCTATAAATTGACTTCTGGATTACTGATTTTGCTCTCCCAAAGTTTTGATATGTTATGTGACCAGACGTCCTGCTTTTGGCGGGACAGTCCCAATTTCAATTTTTCCTGTGTCCTGTGGCATTTACAAAGGTCCCCATTTTTGGAAAGAATGCACAACAAGCTAGGGAACAACAGGAAAATGGGAAGGGAATATACACTCTCTAGCCGCCTCCCCACCCACCACTTCACCCCCGTCAATGGTGTCCTGCTTTACCAATGTTAAAATCTGGTCACTTTATGATAGTCCTACTTTATTTGATTTATTACCCAGTTATTTTTTAGTGTTACCTTGGTCAGTCTCCATGTGTTTGTCACTAGGTTGGTCGTCCTATTGGGAGTTGATTAACTCGGTTAGTTGGTGCAGTAGAAGGGTGATGGGCATTTTGTATAAGGCATATGAGGAAAGGATTTGATTATGCATTAGGGGAGCCATCAAATAGGGGGCAGGGAGTATGAAAGAAGCAGTAGGCTAACAAAATGGGAGGAATCAGGAAGTGTTTTTTGGTAGATTCAGGGAAGGGAGACTAGGCCCCAAAATGTCTGATATGCAATGATGGAGGAATGGGTTTTAATATTTGATAGAAAAGTTATTTTTAATCTAGTAATGTTGCTAAATTTGTTTTATGAGGATAAGAAGGTAATAAAACATTGAGAAAAAGAAAAGTAGCATCAAAATATAGGTTAGTAGTGTTATAAAGTAAAACTTTAGATTTTTAGATTAAAGAATGTCAAATTAAAGGAAAGCCCAAGAAGCCCTCCCCCAAAATTTACTTTAGAGGATGGCACTGAAGCTTGCAGGAGAGGGACATGTCTGACCAGAGCCCATGGGAGCAAATGACGGGAGAGGAAGAGAGAGTGGAGCGCATCCTGGGCCACCAAGGCTTGAGGATGCTCTCCCCACTCAGAACAGCTAACAAACACAGAGGACAAGATGGTCAGCTCCACTATGAGACATGATGTTCCTTGCTGACCCAAGGTCCTATGGGGTACAATACTGGAGACACAGTGTCAGGTTTGCATCTGGTCTGACCCTACCACACAGAAGAAAACAGTAAGTTGTGCAGCAGAGCAGCGGGGGGGAGCAGAAACATGGAGGTCCTGAGGGAATGCCAAGGATAGATTTGGGGAACAGGGTATGGCACCTCATTGGACTCGACCAGAGGTCACAAACAGACGCTGAACTCTTACAGGTTTTACCTTATTACTATTATTGTTTATTTGTATATACTTTTGGACATTGTTTTTTTTCTTGTTGCAGTCTTCATTTTGTTTTCTTTAGTCTCTTATACTTGCTGTGTGTTTTTTTTTTTTGTACATATTATTATCTCTGTGGGTCTACCTAGAGAAGAGAGTCTGGATTATCAGTCTGGTGGAGAAAACTACAGGGGCAATGATTTCAAAGGGATATTGGAGAGGGGAAGGTGGGGGGAAAGAGGCAGTGTTGAACAAACCAGGGAGAAGGGAACAACAAGTGATCCAAAATCAGTGGCAAGGAGGGTGTGTGAGAGGCCTGATAAGGATTGATCAAGGGTAAGATTGCCGAGAGAAAATAGTGAAACTCTGTTAAAGCTGAGCATGATAGTGGCACAGAGAGAAGTAAAAGGAAATAAAGGAAAGAAATAGGAGGCAAACGGCTTTTATTGAGGTCTAAATATAAGGATACTCATAGGTAAATATATTCATATGTGGTGATGGGGAATTAGATCTATGTGCATGTATTTATAAGTTCAGTATTAAGGGAGCAGATGGACAATGAGCCTCCACTCAAGTGCTTCCTCAATCCAAGAACACTTTGTTCTAGTAAATTGGCATTCCATGATGCTCACCTTCCCAACACAATCTCTGAAGACAAAAGTGTGCATATACAATTGTGGTGAAGAAAGCTAATGGTGCTAGGCCATCAAAAGATATAGCATCTGGGGTCTTAGAGGCTTGAAGGTAAACAAGTGGCCATCTAGCTCAGAAGCAACAAAGCCCACATGGAAGAAGCACACCAGCCTGTGTGACCACAAGGAGTCAAAGCGATCATGTATCAGGTATCAAAGAAGTAAAAATATTGTTTAAGTAAGGGGGAGTACGGGTTGGGTACCCAAAGTCCATCTGTAGGTAATGGACTTTCCTTCACAAAGGGGGTTTTAGGGAAGAGATAAACTAATTATGCTGCACAGTAGCAATGGTGATGCATACAACTTGCCTCTAGTTCTTCAATGCTCCTTCTTTACCACTATCATGATCCCCATTCGACTTAACAAATCCAGTTACGCTGGATGATGTACACTCATACAGATAGGAACTGAAAACATGGGAAATCCAGCATAGATGATTCCTTTAGGACCATTTGTGAGATTGGCACTGCTGGAAGGGTTGAGGATGATGGGGTAGAATAGGGGAACCAATATGAGTATCTACATATAGCCTCGTCCCTGGGGTATGGACAGTGGGGAAGTGAGTGAAAGGAGACATTGGACAGTGTAGGATATGAGAAAGTAGTAATAATTTATAAATTATCAAGGTTTCATAAGGGAGTGGGAAGTAGGGAGGGAAGGGGAAGATGAGGAGCTGATGCCAAGGGCTTACATAGAAAGCAAATATTATGAGAATGATGAGAGCAACAGATGTACAAATGTGCATGACACACAATGAACTCATTTAAGGATTGTGATAATAGTTGTATGAACCCCCAATAAAAGGATTTTTAAAACCGGAAACGTCAAGAGACAAAGTGTTAAGAATAGTAGTAGGCTAAATGATACTTGAGTATGATGCAGGGGAGCTGTAAATGTATGGACTCCAAGCTTTGTTGTGGCTGCTAACTTCTTGGTAGATGCTGTGTTAGCAGACTAGATAATAAATGAATTAAATTGAAAGAAAAAAGGTAAAGTTATTATACACACACACACACACACATTAGCCTTACGTATACCTGCAAAGGGGAAAGTCCTGTTTAAAGGTGAATTATGAGAATCTCTGTGGTCTGCTCTTTGGGGGAGCTTTGGCAGTTGAATATTCACTGGGGGGTCTTCTAGGCTGAGCAGAGAGCCAAAGCAAGCTATATTTATACTCACCCTTGGAATTATGACCCTGTTGCTGCCCTGCACCTCCTCTCAACTAGCTCCTCAATTTCAAGATCTAGGAATCTTCCCTCAAGCAGCCAAGTGTCACAGGGAGAGGACCAAGAGGATTCTAATTGGCCAATGTTGCTCCTGCCTAATTTTAGTAAATTTGCATCTACTTATCTTTATGTTGAAAACCCTGTGGTCTGGAAGTGATATCCTTTTCTGGCTCCTTTATGCGATTCTCTGTGTAATCGCTGCCAGGTGTGCTACTCAATCATTATCTTGCCGAGATTCCTCCAATACTTGAACTACTTCAGTGAAGCAGCTGCTGGCCCACCAGCTGCTGGAAACATCCAGGGGAGCACCAAGGCTGACAACACAATGCCCGGAAATTTCGGCTGCCACCCTTGTCCTCAGCTGACTCCAGTGTCACCCCTCTATGCTTTGGCTTGCCCCATCACCCCACTCCACCACACACCACACACACACACACACACACACATTGACTTGGTTCTTTAAAGAAATGGAGAAATCAATAAGAAGAACAATGTAAGACTCATAGTTAAGTTTTCAAGAGAAACGAAGCAAGTGATACTCAAAAACAAACAAACAAAGAAAAAGAAGTGATATTCATAGGAAAAAGGATTTATATCAAGGAAGCATTTTGTGTAAATATGCAGCTAAACCAAATTTGACTAAAAGTCCTAAGTCAAGATGGAGGCTAGACAAAGACCTCCTCAGACTCACACAGTTACTGTTAAATGAAGGTCATGAGGGATTATGGGAAATTATAAGTCGCTGGGCAAAGAGTCAAATAGACCTGAGGTCTGCATAAACATGACAGGTACCAGAACTCCTAGGGCTAGCAAGTTACAGGGGCTCTCAAGCCCAGGGACACATACAGTGTGTAACAAGCCAGAAGTAGAAGGGGCAAAATGGAATAGTTCTCAGTGTCTCTTTTATTAAAAAGCCACAACCCCACAAAGGAATCACCAAGATGTAACCTAATTGATAGTTTGAATCAACGCCACCCTCCATAAAGGTACCATCAAGTTGACATAAAAGCTAATCATCACAGAGCCTATTGTTCAAAATGTAGTACACCCTTGTGCTGGTACAATGATAAATAGATAGACCAATGGAAAAGCACAAATCTCAGTAATAAATTAATCAACTCATAGATCTTCAACAAAAGATCAGAGAATATTAAATTAAACAGAGATAGTCTCTTGAACAAATGACGCTGGTGAAATTCACTGAAGAATGCACTAGGGCACATACCTTATTCCATGTACAAACACAAACTCATGTTTCTGACAAGGACACATGGACTAGAAATTAATCTCTAAAATCTAGTAAAAAATGTCATCTCATTAAGGAAAAGATGAGAAGGCTAATTAAAAAGTATGGAACACAAAGAGTTCACTAACGATGACATCTAAACTTTCCAGAACAACCGAGTCATGTTATATAGATATTGACATCCAAGTTCAATAAAAAGATATTTATCACAGCTTGGTGAGGCTCTAGTTAGATCAGAATGCCCCAGACATTGTTAGTGGATCTATACATTTATAAAACCCTTGTAGAAAGTAATCCGGTGCCAACTCAAACAACTGGGAATAGAACTTTACAGGATGCAGTGATTCCTGTACTGGTGTGTGTGCTAAAGAAGTAAGAGTCATAACATGAACAGAAAAATGTAAACCCATGTTCAGGGCAGCACTATTCAAAATAGCAAGATGAAATCACATGAAATGGCCCTCAGTAGAAGATTGGATAAAGACTCTCTAGTACGTACACATAATGGAAAATGATGCATCAATAAAAAACAATGACAAAATCATGAAGTACATACTGACAAGAAGGAAATTCTGGAGAAATTCATACTGAATTTAATTAGGTAAATATTATGTGATCTAAAAAGTAACCCCCCATCACTTATTGAGATTTAGATTTTTTTCTTCAAACAGAAATCTTGTAGTATGAATGTTTAAAAAAAACTGATGCTAATAATTGAATAAATAAATAGTTGTCCACTAATTTGGGCATGTCCTGGAAATATATAAAGTTTATCTTTCTAGAGTGTATTTTTCTGAAAATTCAAATATCATACCTTTATCTATAAGAAAAACCTAAAGTACTTGTATAACATCTACCATGAAACTGATAAAATGTATTTAATTTTGTCTTGAAATGTCACTTGTCTTTTCTTAATTTTCCAGAAAAAAAAACACTTGTCTTTTTTTTTTTTGGTGGGGGTGCATCACTGCCCTCTGGTGGCCATGGGAACTACCCAGTCTTGCTCCTGGAAAGCTGCCGCCAGCTTTGAACCACCAAGCCAATGGGCTGCAGTGCCATATTCAACCACTATGCCACCGGGGCTCAGACCCACACTTGTCATATTCTGAAAATTGACTTCCAGTTTGTCTACATACAATTTAAAAAGACTTTATTAAATTTTCACAAATTATTCAATTCAATAATGAATTATTGTTGACCTTACATATTCAAGGCCTTGCTGTGGATCAGGGATGCCATTTGTGCCCTGAACAAGGCTGGCTCATTGGGAAAGTGTAAGGAAGTACAAATGTAATCCTTAATGGAAGCAGAATTGATTATGAAAATAATATGAGAGAAAGTTGAAGTGATAATTAATCTAGTCTTCCAAATATATGAATTTGATGAGGAGTTGAGGAAAGAACAATACCACCACAGGATTTGAGAAATGAAGATTTAACTAATTTTTAATATATACATGAATGAGAATTAGAGTATTTCAGTAGAGTCTTAAAAATGAAGGAGATATTTAGGATAATTACAGGGAAAAGCAAAAGTTACTTCCAATAGTGAAATTAGAAGTATTAACTTTTTTTTTTCAGGGACCAGGGGATTTCTTTTAAGGATAGGGATAACAGAGAGTGTTAGGAGAGATAAATAAGGAAGTAGATTTCATGATGCACACATGACGTAGTTACTGTCTCATATCGTCCTAATTTCTTTTGGGATTAAGGATCCAGATCCACAGTGAAGCTGAGTTTATAGAAAGATACATAGAAAGCAAGGAAAGAGCAAGAAGAGAAGAAGGAAAGAGAAAAAGAAGAAAGGAAAGGAGAAAAGGAAGAAAAGAAGGCAGAAACGTAGGAGAGAGGAGAGGAAGGTCAAAGATTGAGAGAGGAAGGACAGCAGAAGAAGGTGATAGGAAGAAGGGAAAATGAGGGAGGGGGGGTGGGGGTTGGAGCATAATTTTAGAGACTGGCAAACTAAGTATACCAGAAAGTGTAAATGAAGCACAGAGAGCTTTTAGTATCTATTTGAAATGTAGTTATTAATAGAACATAGGTAACTATATTTTGAATTTTCCTCTCATAATAATCATTTGTTTGGTAATAGATAAGAAAAGTTAAAATTCTGACATTAACCAGGTTGTGGCTTTGTGGTATAACATAAAAAATGTGAAGAAGATAATGATACTTGTAAGGATTGATTGCAATGGTAAATTTTAAATTTTAAACAGCATTACTGAAAAAATGAACTCTGTTTTGGAGGGAGGTGATTCAAGTTTGGTAGTGAATACATGATGCAGCATGAGGGATCCTTTGATTTGGAAGTTTATAGTAAGACACTACATGACTGGTATGGTGGCTTTCCACAATGAGTTAGAAGGGCAGTGAGTGGTGCTAACAGAGTGGAATTTTTAAAAATAAGTTTTCAGTTGTAATTTAGTTATTGATGCTTGTGATTGTTGAGGCAAGTTGGTGGGAAGTGAGAATTGTGCAAAGCTTTCTATTTTGTATATTGTACTTTTATCAAATAATACAAATATTGTCATATTTATAAAAACCTTCATATAGTATTTTCTGATCTATAGCATGAGTTCAATTCAAACTATTTAATAATTTATGAAAGATATAAATTTTAAATTATAATTAATATATGGTTATAATTATATCTATTATGTAGCAAAGGAACCACTGATACTTAGAAAGTGGCTGAGTGTTGCATGTATGGAAGAATGCTCTTATAAGAATATTTCATGAATCATAAGTCATTTCTGCCAGTAAAAAATAAAATCTGAATTTTAGACTTCTCAAGATTTATATACTTAATAAATTTCTAATATCCTTAATAAAACAAAATAGTATCATATGAGAGAGCATCTTGATAGTTACTTTAATCACAGAAAAAATCAAGTTCAATGTTATAATCTTAAGCAATTATTTCTACATGCTTAATGTACATCTACAAATCTGTTTTTGTATTTTGAAATTATTTCTAACTGAAAGCTTCTCCGTAGATTTATGTAACTTGAAATAAGGTTTGAGATCATGGTGATGAGTCAAACAAAAATGTATTCAAGAGTTCATTTCTATGTGGAGCCCATTCTAAAAATTCAAATGTATATTGAATATATTAATGCTTATCATATTTTTGATATCTTAAGTAGTAATGTATTTACATTATCACGCATAGGGCTATTTATTCATTTACAGAAATATTTTTTTCATCAATAAACTAAGAACCTCATTTATGATGTACTAGTTTTAAATTTATAAATTTAATTTAATAATACAGATAATAAACTTGCACACATGAGACTTAAGGGCCTGATTCTTCTTATGTGTTATCCACTGTGTATCAAAAGCATTACCAGTAATTGAAAAGTTCTATTGAAAATAAGAAAGCATTAATTAATACATACTCTCCATCTTCTGCCTACCAATTTGACATACTAGGTATGGTGGCTTGCATGTTGTTGCGATGCTGGAACGTATTAGGAAGGTCACCTATGGTGAGGAGGCTTTGGCAGTGCTTCCAGACCAGGACAAGGAAAAAGAACTCAGAAATCTAATTTTTAAAAAATTGGCCTGTGATTTGTTTTTTGAAAAAAAAAAACAAAACAATCGAAGGGGACCTACACGTGCAATAAGCCCCTAGTGAATTCCATCAGCCCCAGAACGGGATACGAAGACCCCCTGATGGTGGAGTGGCGGAGGGATCTGACCTGGGTTGATCCACACAGTCGGCAGCTGGAACTCCCCGGCAGCGGCGCAGGACAAAGCCTGGGCTTTCTACTCCTGCCAAGAGCGTTGAAAAGTAATAATTGCAGAGGTAGGTTAAAATTTAACAACTTATCACTTGGTCTCTCTTTTGATCCATTTAGAATTTGTTCTAATTATTCATAGTTCCTACTTTATTCTCGATCAAGACTCTTCGTTTTATTATTTTTTTTTACAGTTGTTAGATTTTTGTTGTTATCTTGCATGTTTCTCTGTATACAAATCCCAGGATAGGTAAATCAAGTCTATGAAGGAAGTAACTGGATTGATGAGATCTTAGAGGAATGTAAAAGGAGATTGTGAAACAAGGCAAAACTAACAACAATGAGTGCAATAGAGAAGAAAATGTTCTAAAATTGTTAGTGATGAGGATTGTAAAACTATGCAAGATATATATATATATATACATATATATATATATATACACACATACATATTCATAAAATGGGTTTTAGGAATGTCTGTGTAAGAAAAACTGTCCACAATTACTCAAACATAAGTACAAGAAAATAACGGGCAAGGGAAAGAAATGGAAATACTAGAAGAGAAAGAATGGGAATGTTGACCATTATGAAAAATGTAATCAATGTTATTGAAAAATATGTGTGGAAGTTGAAAAATGGCAAGCTAATTTGCTGTGCAAATTTCCACCAGTAACACAATAATGTCTTAAAATAAAATAGAACAAAAAGTTTTGAGTATCAGTGAGAAGATTGTCCAAATTGTGCCTCATATCAGAAGGCACTCAAAATGTGACCGTAGGAGAGCTGTCTTTTCAAACTGGGATCAATCTTAATGACATGGAATAAGTACAACTTTGGAAACTTGCATTTTTTCTTTATCATTACTAAAGTAAAGAAGGCACTGTGGCAAAAAACCTTTTACAAAGATTAATAATTATAACACAGACTGTATAAAATATGAAACAAAGTAAGTTGATCATTATCCAAGGCATAAATGACCTGAAACCGAGCAATCTCAAACATTGTGAATGAGACAGTCACGGTTTCTTATACCAGGAATGACAAATTGAAAAGAAATATCATTATTGTGAAAAAAAATTCAAGCTCTCTGCTGAAAAATAATCTGCCATAAAATGCTGTTAGGGATAAGATACTGTCCATAGAATTACAAGAAAGACCAGTGAATGTTACCATTTTTCAAAAGTACACACTAACCACTAATGTCAAAGATGAAGAAATTTAAAGCTTCATCTTATTTTTCCAGTATAATTTGGATGAAATATGCAACCAATTTTGTTGATAATGACTTTTATGATTATTAAGATTTGAGAGTTAAAAGCAAAGAACTCATTACTCAAAATGTGTAATAGAGCTTGTGCCAGAGATTTCAGGATAGACTTATGGTAGTCTGCTGAGTTATTCCTCACCCCTTGCATAGCAGTTTGTCTTATTGTGGTGATCTATATCTTACTTTAATAATCAAAGCCATGCCACTTGTATTTCAAATACCAGAAAGGTTACCCTAAGTGAACAGGTCATAACAGAGCTTCCAAAACCAGGAACAGACTACTAAGAAGGATCAGATTTTTAACAGCAAAGGGATTTACCCTTTGACTAGTAACTTATGAACACTTATGGATAGCAGCAGAGCATTGTCAGATACAAATAGGAGGGGAACATTTTCTGAAGGCACATAATTTCAAAAGATGAGGATCTCAGGTTGGAAGGCACTCAAAATAAGACTGAGGAAGAGATGCTGTCTCAATGTAAATTCATCACCATAATGATGTGGATGGAATAAATTCTTCAGGAGTAAAGAGAGTAAAGACTTTAGACCCTCGTTTACTAATAGGGAATCATTCATAATAAGAATAAACAGCTGCAAGCACAAATTAAAAATTGGAACTTTGAATGTACAAAATATAAATTTAGGACAAGTCAAAGTAATTGAAACTGGTATGGAATTCATAAAGATTGATATTATCAACATCAGTGAGCTAAAATCTATTGATATTGGAAACAGAAAAACCATATGGCTGTTTATGTCAGGAATGACAGCTTGAAGAGCAATGGCATCACATTGATTATAAAAAAGGACATTTCAGTATCTATCTTGAAGCACAATGGTGTGTTCAGATCCATTCGCATACAATGAAATCCAGTCAATATAAATCTTACTGTACACCAACTACAAAACCTAATGATGCAAAAATCGAACAATCCAATTATCTTCGGTCTGAAATCGATAAAACATGCAATGAAGATACATTGATAATTTTTGGAGATCGAAATGCAGATTTTGAAAACAAAGGGAAAGAACAGTAGTTGGAAAATATGATTTTGCTCATAAACATGAAGCGGGACATTGTATGCTAGAATTTTGCAAGACTGATTACATATTCATCACAAATCTTTTTCTATTTTTTCAACAGAACAAAGCCAACTACATGTAATCATCTCTTGTTGGCACACAAGAAATTAAATCATTACATCTGTCGGAAGAAACAAAGAAGAATCTCAATATCAGCAACTAAACAGAAGTGAGGGTCTAACAGGAATAGGACATCAATTGCCCATGTGCAAATTTAGGTTGAAGCTGAATAATATTAAAATAAAACTACTAGAATCAAATTGCCACCTTGATATATTCAACCTGAATTTCCAGATTATCTTAAAACAGATGTGACACATTGAACATCAATGACAGAAGACCTGATGAGATGTGGACTGACAAGAACAACATACATTAAAAAAGCAAAAGTCACTAAAAATATAAGAAAGGAAAAAATCAAAGTAGATGCTATAAATGACTCTGAAACTTGCTCTTAAACATAGAATAGCTAAAATAAATTGATAAATGAAATCACAGAGTGGAATAAAAATTTTCAAGGGCAATTTGAGAAGGCAAAACAAAGTATTATAATGAAATGTGCAAAGCCTGAGTGTTAGAAAACTGTAAAGGAAGAACACAACATAAACTGTGTTCTTAAAATGAACACATACCTTAAACTGAAAGAATTAAAGAAAATTTGAAGCCACAATTCACAATATTGAAAGACTTTATATGTAAAACACTGAACGATGCAAGAAGTATCAAAAGAAAATGGATAGAATTCAGAATCACTGCAGTAAAAAGAATCTGAAATTCTGCCTATTTTAGAGGTAGCATATAGTCAAGAAGCTATAGGACCAAAGGAAGATAGGACCAAAGGAAGAAGTCTAAATTGTGGGGAAGAAGGCATTAGCCAAAAATAAGGCTCCACATATTGATGGAATATCAATGAAAATATTTCAGAAAAACCCATAAGACACTAGAAGCAATTACTGTTTATGCCAAGAAATTGGGCATGCAACTTCTTGGCCAAATGACAGGAAGAGATCTATATTTTTATTCATTCTAAAGAAAGGTGACCCAATAAAATACACAAATTATAGAACAGCATCATTGATATGACCTGCATATAAAATTTTGCTGAACATCATGAAACAGTTACAGTAGTGCATTGACAGGAAATTGCCAGACATTCAGGCTGGATTCAAAAGAGAACTTAGAACATGGGGACCATTGCTGACATCTGAATGGTATGCAGAAGGTTTAAGAACCTTACAGATGTGAAGATTTAAAAAAAAAGAAATAAAGAAAAGTGAGGTTTAGGTACTATAAAAATAGAGGGGGTATCCTGGGGAAGTAAGAACAACTAGAAATGGATTTGCTTATATATATCTATATCTAAAAACCTGGCCTCAAATCCACTCAGTTTGTGATTTAATCAAGGTTATGCTCCCCACCTATAGTTCTTACCATAAAAACATTCATAACTCAGTGAGCATTCTGTCTTAATCTTAATTTTCTAAAGTAACATTTAACCTTCAATTGGAAAAAAAAGTCAAATACATTATGAGACAGGATCAAGATCTGAAATAAAAAGATTTAACATAAAGATGGAATTCCAGATTTGGGAACTGTGGAAATATACTAGAATATGCATAATTGATTCATAGCAAATAACTTTTTTCAGAAATACAAAAAGGAGCTGTACCATGAACTTCCCAGATAGAATACACACATAGAAAATTAACTACATCTTGGGGAAGAAACTCAGTATCAGTAGCTGAAAGTAGGCTGGGGGTTGACCGTGGAATAAATCATCACTTGCTGATATGTAAGTTCAGGCTAAAGCTAAAGAAAATTAAAACACATCCACAAGACCCAAAGCTTGACTTTGAGTCTCTCTCACCTGAATTTCTTCAAGAACAAATTTGCTGCACTGAGCATTAAATCCATTGACCACCTGAGCTGTGAGGGGACACCGAGGATGTCATTCATGAAGAAGGCTAAAGTTCATTTAAAAGGTACCAAGGAAAGAACAGGTCAAAGTGATGTCAAAAGGGACTCTGAAACATGCTTTTAGTCTTAAAGTAGCTAAGGCAAATATAAAAAATGATCAAATCAAAGAACTGAATAGATTTCAAAGGGCTATTTGAGAAGACAAACATTGCAGTGCAATGTACAGGGAGCGCTAGTTAGAAAAACCAAACAGGCAGAGCATGCTCAGAATATCGTAAACTTAAATAACTTAAGGAAAAATTCAAGATTAAGTTTGCACCATTGAAAGATTCCATAAGGAACAAATACTGAAGGATACAGGAAGCATCAAAGGAAGATAGAAATAATACAGAAAATAACTATCAAAAAGAAGAAGGTGACATTCCACCATTTCAGCAGGTAGCATGTAAGCAAGAACCAGTGGTGACAAAAGAAGAAATTCAAGCTGAACTTAAAAAACATTGGCCAGAAACATTACTCTAGGAATTGATGGAATACCACTAGAAATCGCCAACAAGATGGTGAAGCACTGGAGCATAACGCATCTATGCCTGGAAGTTTGAAAGACAATTGTTTGGTCAAATGGCTTGCAGAAATCCATATTTGTTCACATACCAAAGGAAGGTGACAGGACAGAATGCTCAAATTATAGAAGAGTATTACTTACATGCCCTGCAAGTAAAATTTCACTGAAGATCAACCAACAATGGTTTCAGCAGTGAATTGATGGGGAGCTGCAAGAGGTTCAGACAGACTGGATTTAGAAGAGGACAAGGCAGTGGGATATCCTTGCTGATATTAGCTGAATCTTACCTTAAGTTACAATATACTGGATATATGTTTACTTGAGTTTTATTGACCATGCCAAGGTATTTGTGTGAATTGTGTAAAACTATTTAACCATGAGAAGAATGGGTATTTCAAAGCACTACATTATGTCCACGTGGAATGTGCTCCCAAATGAAGAGACAGTTGTGTGAACAGAACAAGGCAATAAGGAATGTTTTAAAACTGGGGAAAATGTGTGCCAGGGCTGTATCCTGTCACGATTTGCATTCAAATTGTATGCCGAGAAAATCATCAGAGAAGCTGGACTATAGAAATAAGGTGACACCAGGATAGGAGGAAAAATATTAATATGCTGATGACCCATCTTGCTTTCTGAAAGTGAAGAAAACTTGGAACACTTTCTAGTGAAAACCAAGAATTATAACCTTTAAACTGTTCTACAACTCAGTGGAAAGAAGATCAAAATCCTCACCGCTGGACTGATAGGTAACTTCATGGTAAGTGGAGAAAAGTTTGAACTTGTCAAAGATTTTGTCTTATGTGGATTCACAGTAACGCGATTAAAAGATGTGCTGCATTTGGCAAATCTGCTTCACAAGAACTCTTTAGGGAAATGACAAACAGGGATGCTGATTTGCAGACTAAGGACCAGTCTGACACAGGAAATAGCAATTTTCATTGCTTCATATGCATATGAAATTTGGACATTGAATAAGGAAGACAGAAGAAGAATTCATGCATTTGAATCATAGTTCTGGTGAAGAATATTGAAAGTACTATGGCCTTTTTCAAGGACAAACCAATCTCTTGTGAAAGAAGTATGGTTTACAGTGCTCCATTCAGGCAAGAATGACATGACTTCTTTTACATACATTGGACATTTAGTCAATAGAGGCCAGTCCCTTGATGAGGACATTACCTTTATGGTTGGTAAAGTGGAGGATATCAAAGGAGAGAAAGGCCCTCAAGAAGGTAGATTAACACAGTCGCTGCAACAGTGGAGTAAGGCAGGGTTACAATTGTGGAACATGGAAGGTCATGTCTACTCAGTTCTGCATAGTGCCGCCATGGGTGAAATGGACATCTATAGCTAGAACTTGGATAAGAATCAAAACTTTAAGAATACACATTCGATGTCAATATGATTATCTCCAGGTGCATATTGACAGACAATCAAGGACACATCTTTGGTAAAGAATTTCTAGCCTGGAGTTTATTTTGGTCTCTGTTCTTTGCTTTGTAAATTACTGTTTTTGCATCTGTTTTTTTAGGTAGTATTGTTCCAAAAATGTTACTTAAATTTTTTTTAAAATTCTGAGTAAATGCAGCCATTCATGTATTCCCAAATTTTAATATTAATAGAGAATGGGCACAGCTCAGTGCTTTGCTGCAGTCTGAGTGAGCTGTAGTCCTGTCTTCTCATTCCATGTGCTTCTCATTTCTCAGGGTCTCTGTTATTTTACAACAACATTCATCTAACAACAATAACAGAAAATAAGCTGACTGAAGCATGGATGGAAAAACATCGATAATAAATGCACATATATGATGTGTGAATGCCATGAAAATTGAAAGCTTAAGATGGAACAAAGAGAAAGGAATGGACAGAAAGAATATTTGGGAAAAAATAGCAGCATAAAAATTTCAAATATGTCCATAACGACCAAGTCGTGTATTCGAGAATACCCACAATCCCCAAGAAGTGTTGGTTCAAAGAAAAGCACATTTAAGCACATTATAAGTAAATAGTCCAAACCAAATACAAAAAAGAGTCCCAATGAAACAGAATGAAACTGAAATGTGACAGCTGTCCTTCCTACAGAAATGGTAGAAACCAGAAGATAGTATAATTAATGTTGTTCAAGTTCTAAAAGAAAATAATTACTACCTAGATTATAAACGCAGTATTCTTTTTTTTTTCTTCACAAGCGGTGTTTTATTAAGTAGGATTTGGCAGTGGGACCTGGGGTGCTTAAAAAAATCCGGCCACCTGAGCCAGGAGGTTCTGTTGTCCCTCCCTGCCAAGATCTCTGAGATTACAGCTGGGTATCAAAGAACTTTAGATTTATCCAAAGAAATGGTAGAAATGGAAGAACAGGAGGGGATGTTTGGGTACAACTTCTAGAAAGGAGACAGGTCTACCCTACATGCATGTGCTGTCTTGGTGACTTGGGAAAGGCCAGCCTGCAGTTTATCTCTTTCTGTCACTGCCTTCCAGGATGTGCTTGTCGAAGAGATACTTGTCCAGGCCTGAAACTGGGGCCCCCATCTTGCCCAGGTTAATGGATTCCACCTGCTTGTCCAGGTAATGGGTCTCGATAAAGTCACAGAAATGGGGGTTGTTCTTGTTTGTGGCCAGTTTGTGCAGCTCCAGCGGGGCCTGGTGGACGCTCTTCTACAGGTGCAGAACGCACTCCAGGGCATTCAGTTAGCTCTCCCAGTCATCATGGTCCAGTTTCTAGATATCGTGGAGGATAATCTGCCCCCCGTTGGTTCTGCAGCTTCATCAGTTTCCCGGCGTGTTCTCTCTCCTCATGAGAGAGGTGCAGAAAGTATTTGGCAAAATTCTTCAGAGCCACTGGCAAAATTCTTCGGAGCCCCATCATCCCGGTCTAAGTCATACGACATGAACAGGTAGACATAGGAGGCACAAATCTCCAGATGGATCTGGCGCTTGATGGCAGCCTCGGAATCCTGGCTGTTGTTCTGCGCACTTGCGAAGGAGACATGGTCTTCTTGGCGGTGGTGGAGG
Organism: Nesogale talazaci; assembly: GCA_004026705.1. Classification (NCBI taxonomy): domain Eukaryota; kingdom Metazoa; phylum Chordata; class Mammalia; order Afrosoricida; family Tenrecidae; genus Nesogale; species Nesogale talazaci. The sequence goes on from PVJH01007850.1 coordinate 58,424, forward strand.
GGGCACGGAACGGGGGGCTGGGTGGGATATGCTGGGTTTGTGTGGATGTTGGCGAACGCCAGTTCCGTTCAAGCACTCTCGAAGCAAAAGACCATGGTGGCTCTGCAAAGAAACGTTGCAGTAAAACATTCTTAAAATATGAAGTTAAATGAAGATATTTTTAGACAAACCAAAATTTTACTTTTAACCAAATGAAAAAAATCATATTTATAAACATAAGGTTAAATATTCAACAGGTCTGTAAACATATGAGAGAGAAAACAAACAAACACATTTCTTTTCAATAAACCCTAAGTGGAGGTTGGCATCACTTTCACTTAATGTGAGAGCAACAATCCAAAGTTAAATTTTTGTGAGGAATTACCTGTGGTAGGATATCACTTTACCATGTTTGTCCTGTCTTACAATATTATTTATGCTCTTTGACATTGATGTGGTTATTGATCCTGCCTCCAGATCTTTGAATGTGATGTTTTCAGAAGCATAACATATTTCTCTACCACAATTTATAAACCTTTGCTGTAAGCGAGAGCTACATCTTATTCCTTCAGAATATGGGGTGCAGTGCTAATCTGCCTATCTAGAAATAAAGCCTCGGTGGTGCAGTAATTTGATCACTGGGCTGCGGATTTAGGCGTCAGCCCTTGAAGCCTGTCAGCTGTTCCATGGCTGCGGGTGAGGCTCTCAATGGTCACTTTGGAGACCCTCAGGAGCAATGCTGCTCTGCCCTACCTGGTGGCTCTGAGAATCAGCCCCATAGCAGTGGGTGACTGTAGCTATGACTATATTTGGAAACAGTGTCCTGACTTGTGAGTTGTTTAAAAGCCAACAAAACAACAAAAAACATGATGTTTCCTATAGCCAAGGGAAGGGAAACGCCATGGAATGTGTACAAGTCTACCAAGTCCAGGAAACCAGAGAAAACCTCGGACTCCCATTAAGATACACACGGACAAGACCTAGATCCAGATTTGTACTTGCCACCTCCAGAGTTGGGAGAAAGTAAAGGTATGTTCATTACACCCAGCCACTTGTAGTATTTGTGTGATAGCAGCACTAGTTAACTAAGTAAACTGCATTTACATATGATTCTTGTCCTTTTGAGGCCGTGCATTGTTATATCTTCTAAGAACTTTTCTTTGAGAAGGGCCTTCACACATTTTTCAAAGAGTCTGTTAGTTACATAATTTCATGTCAACTTGTCAAGTAGGTTCTAGGAGTAGTCCAGCCTGTCAATCAGGTCACAGCTGATGCCTCCTTGAGGGCATGTTCTTCCCCTCCCGATTCTGGGAGTTTTCCCTCTAAGTCTCCCCGGAGTCAGGACATACTCACTCTCTCTGCTTCTAATTCCCATTGGATATACACTGATGGAGCCAGAGCCTGCGACTGGAAGATCTACATGGGGACTCATACCAGCTCTGAGATGCTGCCACCTCCACTGTATCTACAAGACTTTCTACCCAGTGGCCTGTGATCTTCATGCATTTGGCGTCATTGCATGGCTTATTGAGTCTAAAGAGGAATTTATAGACTAATATTGGGCATATGGGCTAATATTGACTTATGGATTTGATCTGGACTGGGCTGGGATGTTTTCTTAATATACAATTGCTCTTTGAGATGAAGTTCTTTCCTGTACACATATGAGTATCTCTGGATTTATTTCTTTAAGCAACCTGCTTTAACACGAGGTGTCTAGAATTCAGTCTGTTTAAGAAACTTGTTCTAAAGGCAACACAAAGACTATAAAAATGTGAATCCAAGTGGAAGAACAAAGACTCCATAAACAAGAAAGACTATTTGAAAGATGTGATTTGTAGTTAATCTCAGTTAAAAATGAGTTCATAGTGATTTTTGTGAACATTAAAACAGTTGATTCTTACTTATAGCGACAGTACATATAACACAATAAAACACAGTCCACTTCCTCACCAACCTCACAATTATCCTTATGTCAGGGCCAATTACTGGAGCCACTGTGTCAATCTTATTGATGACTGATGTCAATCTTATTTATAAATGTGATTTTGTTACTTTATGTTCTCTACTTGTCTACTAGAAACAAATTTTGGGTTAGTGTAAAAATATTTTCATCTCAACTTTGTTTTTAAAGCATATTTTACTGGGTTTGGCATCTAGATAATAAACTATTTTCTTTTAGCACTTGAAAGTCATTAATTACACTGTCTTCTGGTTTCTACCATTTCTGCAGGAAGCACAGATGTCAGTCACATTTCTGTTTCATTGAGATTCCTTCTTGTATTGGTTTGGAATATTTTCTTATAATGCACTTAAATATGCTTTTCTTTGCACCAACACTTATTGGGGATTGTAGGTATTTTTGAATCTGTGACTTGATTTTTTAGTCAGATTTGAAAAATTTAGACTCAATGATTGACTAAATAGGGTGTGTGTCATGAAAGATGTGACATACCTCTCTAGATATGTTTCACATATCAGTCAATTTAATTGTTCAATCATATTAGGAAGACTTGTGCACTCATCACTGTAATATATTTCAGAATGTTTTCTCATTGTTGTTAACTCTGCATTTCCCCTTATCTGTCATTGCCAAGCCCATAAGCAATAATAATTTAGTCACTGCCTATGAAGAACTCTCTATCCTGGATTTAATAAATAGGAAATCAAACAAAACACAAAGAGGAAACAAACAACAACAAAATGTCAAAAAACAGAGCATGGAAAAATCCCAAATGAAATAAAAGCAAAATTATTAAAACCAAAAAAAATTTAAAATAGCTAAAGGGAAAATATGCCATAATCAACTTTACAATGCTCCTTATCTGTTAGCAAGGCTGTTCACATACCTTAATTATGGTCAGAGGGAATTCACCAGAGGCTTGAATCATGTAAGGATGCTGCAAGTGAATTTTTGGATTCCACTGTCATCTATAGCCTTCTGCAAACTGAACAGTCAAGACCCGATGCTATTCCTTCCTCTGGACTTGTATTTTAGTATTTACATTACTTGGAGCACACAGTCTAGTGTGTATCTTCCGTGTGGATTAAGTTAGTGCCTCATTTGCATGCCTCCTTGTTTGTAGCCAAGACTTTAATAACTCAGCTTTCTGATAGTTGTGCCCCATATCATTTATTTACCACACTTTGCTACAGCACCATATATTCAGTGATATCCACCATCTCCCGAGAGCATGTATCAAGCAGGTCCATCTTGAAATGTCTTTTTTGATGATAAATGACATTCCTTCTGAAACTGTCATCCCTTGCAGAGTAAACATGTGACTTCTTGATTAAAAATGATGAAAACCAGTCCATTTCTGTTCACTTGTGGTGAGAATATTGGTCTTTATGCATTCCATTCCATTTTTGATGACATCCTGTCTTCCTAGAGTTATACTTTTTTATAGCCCCAGTTTCAGTTATCAGTGGATACTTGCCATTGTTTCTTCTCATTCTGGCTCATGCCTGAGCAACAAATGAAGGTCCCAAGGACTCTTCTGCAGGTTTCACTTCATCTAGATCATTATGGTCAACTCTACTTTGCAAAGCTAGTTCTTCCCCAGTCATATTTTCAGTGTCTTCTGACCTGAAGGGAGCATATTCAGTCACCGTATCTCTGACCGTGTTCTCCTTTTATTTATTTGTTTTTTACTCTCTGACAAAGTTTAACTACTAACCATAAGGTTTCCAGTGACTAATTCCTCACTCAAAAGTGGACAACGTTTTCTGCTGAAACTTGCTCACTTTAGATGCTGCTGCCGATATTTTAAATACTAATGATAGTTTCCAACACACAGGAACACACAAGCCACCACAGTATGACAACTGACAAATGAATGGTGGATTTAAATACTTAATGTATTTTCATGTTTAACCTTCATTATAGCCCCAAAGATTCATTCTTGGTGATATTAGTGTCCATTTTGTCTTCCCTCTATTGCATTGGGAATAGTCCTCTGAGGTCAATAATATTAAGACAATGGAAGTAATTGCATGTGAGTTCTGAGGCTAGGTCTTAAAAATAATTACAGCTTCCACTTGGATTTCTGTAAGTGCTTGTTCTGAGATAAGCCTTTTGTCATACCATGAGGTCATTAACGCAGCCCAGTGGAAAAGGCTTTATGGCGAAAACCTGAGACTGACAGATAACGCACTAATTTCTCATTATGTAAGTGAGACACCTTGGAAAACAATTTAGTCAAACATTTTTATGACTGCAATTTTAGCTTATATTTTTCATAATATCATGGAAGATATTCAGTCTAACCTAGAACCATTGAAGTTAGTCAATCTCGAGTTATTATTCTTGTTAATAGAAACAGATACAACAAATAATGTTTGTTATTTTAATGTGGAGAATTTAGGATGAGTTTTTACAAAAGACTAGGTAAATAGACACATTTTTATTAATCACACATTACTATACACACAAGTGCAATTAAATTTTTTGGCATTCCCATTCTTTGTCATGTTAGTGTAACTGTATTATTGCACAGAAGTCCTTTTGGACATTTCTTTTTTGAGTCTACTTTTCTGCCACTATGTCAATCTATCTTGTGGAGGGTCTTCTTCTTTTTTGCTGCCTTTCTATCAAGAATGATGCCCTTTCCAGGAACTAGTCTTTCCTCATATCATGACCAAAGTCTGAGATGAAGTTTTGCCAGGTCATCCTTGCTTCTAAGGAGCATTCTAGCTGTACATTTTCTTAGACAGATTTGTTTGCTCTTTTGGCCCAAACAGTACAATTTATCATTGGTAAACTCTTTTATGGTGTTCTCTGATTTGATAACAAGGTGGTCTCTTAACAACTATGATAACAAGGTGGTCAGCTATGATAACCCTTGTTCCACATACTCTTCTAAATCTGGATTGAATAGCTAGAAGCTTTCTGTCAGTGTATTACTACAACTATTTAAATATTATCTTTGTAATTATTTGAATTACATTTGTGCCGTGACAATATGTATAGATTACAAAATTCCAGAATTTCATATCCTTTCACCAGATGTATGCATGCAAAGTAAATAATTTGAAAGCTAGCCTATATGAGAAAGATGCAGCAACAGGAGTAGAGAGAGAGACACTATTTGCTGGAAATATGTGGATAATACAATATTGTTTGGTGAAAAAGTAGAGGAATTAAAGTACTTACTAATGAAGATAGAAAACTATACTTCAGCATAAGCAAAAAAAGCAAAATTGGTCCTCACAACTGTACCAATAAACAATATAATATAAATGCAAAAATATAGAAATTACTGAAAATTTCAATTTACTTGAATTCACAATTAATTCCCATGACAACATCAGCCAATACATTTTACATTACAAGTGGCAAATTTGCCAAGGACCTATTGAAACTTGTTGTAAACCGTCACCTGAGAGCTAAGTTCGATTGACTCATTCTTAGATATTTCTATATATTGGTGTTCATGAGAAAATTACATAGTGAATAAAGAAGACTAGAGACAAAATTGTTCCCTTTGAGTTAAGGCATTCATGAATATACCCCGAACTACCAGAAGAGTAGATTTTTCTTGAGAGAAGTACAACAAGAATGCTCCTTAGAATAAAAACATGTGAGGCAGCCTGGTGTGCTTTGGACATGTTTTTGGGAGGTACCAGTCCTTACAGACAAAGGAAACCACTCGAAGAGGTGGATTGAAGCAGTGACTGTAACAATTGCTTCAAACATAGAAAGGATTTTACAGAACCTGATAGTGTTTCATTCTACTGTACATTCTAGTTAGAATCTACTTACTAGTGGACACCTAACAATAAGCACAAAGACGAGAGGAATTCAATACATCAACCAGAGAAAAAAACTGAGGTGGCCTACATTTGCTCATAATCAAGTTGAAGTTGAAGCAGAAGAAAATGAAAACAAACACATGAACGTCAAAATGGGACTTTGAGTATATCCATCCCAGAATTACAAACCACCTGAAGAATAGATTTACAGCATTGAACACTAGCAACTGAAAACCAGATGCGGAGTGAGATGACATACATTAAGGACATCTTATGTGAACAAAGCAAAGCAAAACACAAAAACAAACAAGCCAAACCCTTGCTATGGGATTGATTCTGTCTCTTAGTTATCCTATAGGACAGAGCAATCCCGAACGCTTCTCAGGTCTAAAACTTTACCTGGGCTGGGGGCAGGGGAGGGGGAAGCTCATTTTTCATCCGCAAAATCCGCAAAAAAAAAGGTCATTAAAAGGAATGGAAATTTAAAAATTAAATAAGACTCAAAAGTTCATAATCTAGTAAGCCTATGAGCATTTTTCAGTGTGAAGAGGCTGAGATAGATTTCTGGATAGAGTAAGACTCGCAACTCCTGGAGAGTCATCGCCCTTGTGAGTTTCTGAGACTGTAAACTTTTCACAGGCACCGAAAACATGGAGATAAGGAGAGGGAAATAAGGAAAGTCCGACTCTTAAGAAGCTTCTGGATTAGAAGCCAGGTAGCCAGGTTGTAATAAAAATAGTGCTTTCAATCATTTGTTCAGTTTATCTGTGCCTACCAGGCAGTATACCACTCCAGTGTGCATGGATAGACAGTGCTGCTATGGGTTCGAACGGACTCCATCGCAACAACACCAACGGCACCCTCGTGTGGGCCAGGCCTTCCCAGATGTGGGGTAGGCTGCAACTCCCAAGACTTTCTATTCGGATGTTTTTCCTGGCTGTAATGCAATGGGAATCTGTACGATGAAGTCGCTCCTGTATAAAGTGATGCCAATGTTCATATGTGGGAAAGAAGAGCCATAGGGTGTGGAAAGAGTCGACCATGTATCCTTTTAAAACATGTTAGGAGTCGTGTTATGTTTCCTCTGAGGTGTATGCCAAAGTAACGCTAATTTAAGTTGATTGATAGGAACATGCAAGTTGGTGCTAAGCTGTACAAATACGACTTTTGAGATTGATTTTAGCACACAGGCAACCCAATATGTGTAAAATAAGCAAGAGCAACAAATCCCTAGATTTCTTAGGCACCTTGGAGACTCATAAGGGGAGGGGAGTTTGGGACTCAACTGGAGCTCTGCAGGCCTCCTAGGAAGACTAAGGAGAGGACCTGGAAGCAGGAACCTCAAAGCTGAGCAGGAGGCCCAAGTTGGAGTTTGCCTGTGCTTTCTTAGGCACCTCTCTCTGCAGAGTGCCGCTTCCGCTCTGCGGGGAAAGTGGTGGCATCCTCTGGGAGAGGATTCCGAGAGATCGGAGCCACCGACTGGGGAGCGACCGCGGGCAGAGGCGTGGGAAAGAGGCAGGCGAGCCTCGCAACTGTGGAATGCACGGCACAGGCGCGGCTCACGTGCGGCGAGCCCTTTAAAAGCGCCCCTGCCCGTGCTACCGCCGGGGAGTCGGCACACCTGGTCCCAGGGCGCTCCTGTCCTCCACGGCCACTCTGCCCGCCGAGCCCCGGGCTGCGGGTCCCGGCGTCGGGCGGGCGGCGCGCCCCGGCAGCCCGCGGAGCGGAGCGGAGCTCATGGCCTCGCCCGGCCCCGCGGCCGCCGGCTCAGCGCGCGCCCGCTCGTCGCCGCGGCCGCCGCTGGCCGCCTGAGCCCGGAGCCGCGCGGGCCGAGGCGCGCCCCGAGAGCCCGAGCTCGGAGCGGGCGCCGCTCGCCCGCCTCCCCGGCCCCCGGCGGCCGCAGCTGGGCGTGCGCCTGGGTCCGTGCTCGCGTCGGCAGCGCCGCCAGCCCCCGCCGGCCGCCGAGAGCCGGGTGGCGGCTGCATGGGAGGCGATGAGCGAGGAGGGCAAGCCGCCGCCGCCAGCCCCGCGCGAGCGCCCGGCCAGCCTGCTGGTGCCCACTTGGGTGAGTAGCGCGGCCCGCGCCCCCCGCCGCCCGCCGCCCCCCGCCCCCGGCTCGGGCCGGCCCGCGCGCTCCGGGACGTGGCATTCGCCGCGGGGTGGGTGCCGGGCGCCATCGGGATTCGGTGGCCCCCCGCTGCCCTAACTGCTGCGGGAGCTCAATCTGCAACTTGTTCTTCCCCGTCTCTGTTGTTTCTTATTAAGGCTGGGCAAGGTTTGGTGGGGAAGCGCCAGGCTGAGTGGCTGGACTTTCTCCCGCGTCGGGAGCCTGGGTGTAAGGGCTTCGGTTGTGGGATTCACCCGGAGCTGCTTCCGGTGAACTGTTGATTTGGGTGGAGATGTGTTGCGCGGGACCAAACCGCCTCCGTTCGGCCGGCCTTGCCCCTCGGACTTGTGGGCGCTGGGTCCGGGTGCCAGTTGGCGCCCACAACCCGGCACCCGCTGAAACCTTCCCACTGGAGCTCTGCCCCGCCACTCCTAGGCACGGAGGGAGGCTGCGAGAACTGTCAACTTAGTGAGTGCTGTAACTCCAATTCCAACAGATATGCCAACTTTGTCATGCCTCTTGAAAAAAAAAAAATCTATTCTGGGACCTACCACAAACAACTCCCTCCCAATCGCTCTTATTTTTAAATAACTATTGATTGACAGAAAACCGAAATGTTGGCTCAACCACGGGAAGTTCTTGGAAACCTTCAAGTTTGCCACCCACAGCATATCCTAGTGTTCTGGAAACAAGTTTAAAGCGGTAACTGATTATCTTGAGTCTTAGGGAGCTATCTGGCTAATATGGGTGCTGTCCGAAAGAAATTACAGTCACTTATTTAGAATATGGCCCCTTCTAACCCCCAGTCTCTTGACTGGCACCAGAAAAACCTGGAACTCGCTTTCTTAAGTTTTGATGACAACAGACATATTTCTAAGGATAGCAATAGAAAATAGTATAAAGTAAGTGGCTGGGGTAATACAAAACTGTCTTGTTTGTCAAAGTGCTTCCAAATTAGGGTAAAAATAACTATGGTGTTTGAAAAAGTGTCTGTCCTATAAATAAACTCATCATGTGGTTTATTGCCACAAATGTTTAAATTAAATTTTCTGTACAATGCTTGGTTTTTTTTTTTCAAGGCACTTTGTAGTGAAGAGAGGCATTTCTCCAACTATTGCAGCTGGTAACTAAACCATGGCAAATATTCTTGGAGTTAGTGGACGTAAAGTCCATAGGAGAGAATAGAAGGTCAAGAATCATATACTCTCCCACTCCGCTCCCCCACCCTGCCCTGCCGGATTACTTTGAAATTTGAAATAATGCTCTCCCGTGGCTGGGTGCTGTGCATTTTGTTTGAGGTCTTCTTGCAATAAATCTGGTTTGTAATCATTGTAATTAGAAACGGATGAATCACACTGCCTACTTTGACCCAATTGATGAGCTCTTGGTCTACCTTGAGGTTTAAAACATGGACTAACTGCAAATGTTCAAATAAGCACTCTGTTGTACTACATATTAAATACTTTAAGATACTCAATGCTCCCCTAGACTACTCAGCAATTTGTCAGAGATGTCAGCAGTGCATTCTTTATATTTAGAACCTATATATAGAATAACATATGTGCACTAGGCTTGCAGGAAACTTTCCATAAGCCTTGGAAGACAAATGATAGAATAATTGTAGAGCATATTGGGAGCAGAAATCATAACTTTGATTATATAATGTGCCAGTGCTACATTGAACTCTGGCACATGGTGTGCTTCATGTTTTTATTTATTTAAAATAAATTCTAAGCATAATGTCAGCATGTTTATCCTTAAACATATGAACATTCAAAGCAAGAAGTGTAAACCATTGCTTAAAGAGTTGATGGGGAATGTGCTGCATCTTCCATGGTGAACTTACAGTGATGGCTAATATTCACTAGAATCATTGGGAAAAAGAAAAGAAAGCCGAATTACTTGCTTTCTCTATCAAGAGCTATACATAATAGTATCAAATAGGCACAACCATTTAATCATTTCAGGTAAGAAAGAGACATTCCTGCTTCTAATTACAAAAATGGCAGCAGCAAAAAAGCAAGTTGCAAGATCCATTATATTTCCTAGACTTTTTAAATGATTGCTGCTGGTTTGAATCATTGGAATATGTCCCAGCTTGAATGTCTTCTGTGCAGTGGCGACACTTCTCTTTTTCCATTTGCCTTTTTCACTAAACACTTTTCCCTTGTATTTTTCTAAATTAAGACACATCCGACAACTCTGTCCCTCATTATAATTTTTGCTCTTGTGGTAAAATCCCATTGGTGGTGAGCCACCAGGACAAAGTGCTCAGTGTAATTTGTCCTTTCTATTAAAATAATTCAATTGATTTGTATTTGCAGCAATTAAAAAATAGCAACGTACTTCAGTTGAAGGAGCTGGAAGCATTAATAAATATGAACACTAATGAGCTTGCCAATTGAAAGGTGAAAATAGGTTACTTTACATATGCATTTGGAAATAGAATCATTTGACCCTCTACTTGGACATGTGAACTCCTACAGGAGATAAATTACACAGGTAGTCTCCTAGAAAAGTTGTCCATTTGTTTTATGCTTTTGTCATGTGCTTCTCATCTTTGCTGACTCATCTTTGATTCTGATTGCAGAATTTTTCTTGATATCTATGACACCATAGGCAAGATTCACATTTTAAAACAGGGAATTATCTCTTTTACCAGGGAATATATTTTCTATGTTAGCAGGATATCAATTAGAAAAATATGCATGTCCTTGAAATTTTCAGATTCAACATGTCAGTTCTAAACTATATACGTGAAATAATTTTATATCTACATATCAATATACATGTATACATATACATAAATTGGACTTTTCAAATGTTAACTGATCGGTAGCTAGTTTTACTTCCTCAGATGTAACTACATGCTAAAGAGAAATAGGATCAGCTGAATTTGTACAGGGAGACACCAGTGAATCTCTCATTGGCAATTCATTGTGCATTCTGTAGTAGTAAAAGGTGAGAAGTCCCTCAGTAAAGAAGAGGGAGTTTCGTATTGGTGATCTAGGATGAGATCCTTCTCAGCAGGCAACGATTTAGGAGGAATTAGTATAGTATAATATAGCAATGAAGTATACTTGAAGAATTGAATTAAAGATCAAAAGATGTTCTTGGTTGTCCCTGTGTGTTAAGTGAACGGGAATATGTTTACATCTTAGTTCTGCTGTCTTCCTGCTTGGTAAAGCACAGGGGCACTGAAAAAGAGAGGGGGATGGATTCACAGTGGCTTCAACAACGGCTCAAGCCTGAGGAGATTTTGAGGATGGCGCAGGACTGGGCAATGTTTCAATGTTGCATGTAGGGTCCTTTTTGTCAGATCCAACGGAATGGCACCTGCAGCAACGCCGACAGAATTACCAGCCACCCTTTATTATTGCTCTTTATGCTGTCCCATTATCAAATACAGAGCATGTGATCCACAAGGAGTGGTCTTTAGCATTTGCCTCAATAACATAACATTCTTGGCATATATTAAGTATTGAGCATTTATTGAGATAATGAGTTAATTATGAGGGCGTGTTTCAAGAGAGTCTAGATACCTGGATCATTAAACCATCTCACAGAGCATGTGAAACCATTGCACTCTGTAGACGGCCAGTTTTCCAGCTTTCGAATCTGGGGAGGACCTTTGGTGGAGTAAGAGGACAGGTGGTAGACAGTTAGAAACCACCAGCGGCTCCTGGGGAGAAAGACGACACAGTCTCATAAACTCAATGGGGTAGATCTATTCTGCCTGATAGGCTCAGTGCAGAGGAACTGACTTGCTGGCAGTGAACTGGTTTGGAGAGTTGGGCAGATGACATCACCAGGCGCTCTCACTCTTGGTCTCTGAGATGTTTGCTATGTAAGTGACACTCTGTAGGTATTTTATGACAGCAACAAGAAAGATTAAACAAAAACGTCTGTGGAGGAAAAGTAGATAAGTAATTACCTGGGAAGATGTATGTTCATATTAAACTCTTGTGTGCATTTCATTATTATTCAACTGCTTATTGTATATGGTTATTAAACTTGTACTACTTAGGAAAATAATTTATGTTTAAATTTTTGCATATCCACTATACTTAGAATACTGTCGCTGAACACTAGATGTCACTTTTCCCCCAGTCCATTTCAAATTTTTCTTTAAAACACAGGAGGCCTAGTTTTCTCCTTCCATTTCTGTAGTACGTACTAAGCCACTGTAGGAATTCTGCTGTGAGAGCTCACAGGAAGACTTGATTATTCCCATGTCACATCTGCTGGCTCTTTGGTCAGCCCCTTGCTAGTGGAGAACGCTCTCTTGGAAGTAGTGCTGTTTCATGGTTTCTTTTAGTGACTCTCTCACTGCTTCAAGTCATCAGATCGAAACTTGCCTTTTACCCATTTTACGAAATGCTGTTAAAAAGTGCTTTGCATGTTAAACTCTGCTTTTTTTTTTTTCAATTGTAGTCACTTGGTAAGATAGCTTAGGTTTCCAAGGAATAGATGTTTTTATCTCCTTTCTACGTGGTTTTTACTTCAAAACCAAAGCCAGCTCACAGCCATGGAGACGATGCTGACTCTCAGTAGCCCTCTGTGACTTTCCAAGGCTGTGACGTCAACCAGAACAGAAAGCCGAGTCTTTCTTCCTCAGAGCTGTAGGTGGTTTCAAACTTCTGACTATGAAGATTATTACCCAAAGTGACTGCACAACCAGGACTCCCATATTACATATAACATACATCCTATTTTAATGAAGGATTGGGACTTAAAAATAAGTATGCCTTTGCATGCATTAATAGGATTAATAGTGCTATCACCCATCATTAAATATAAGGCTGCATTCTTGTTTTACTTAATATTCCCAATTTCAGAAACCCTTTTCTATGAGTTAGTATTCATTCTATTTTATCTGTTAAAAGTTCTAAGACACCATTTAGCTCCCATCCCTTTAAGTCTGAAATCAAGCATAATACCTGTAATGTAATTTACAATAATATCTATTTTAGTAACTAAGCAAAGCCAAATGTTGAAATTTTGAATATCTCTATACTTTGTTTTTATATGCACTAAAGTTCATTTGAAATTTGAATAAGTATCACTTATTTAAGCCAAGGATCATTATACTTTAAAAGCAATCTCAAAATATTAAAATAAGGTTCAAACAGTTGAGTGCATATTGGCATTGATTTGTCACATAATTTATACTTAGATCTCAGTGCAGAAAAGTGCCTGTCTTTCAAACTCTTACAAATATGGTATGGGTTTGGAGGCTTTAATATAGAAATAACTTTAATTGTTTACATTTTAGTTAAAATGATAAATTACATCTAACAAATTTGATGTCTTCAATAATGCTTTCAGCAGGCAGATATTTTATAAATTAGTACAGATGAAGATATAACCACAATATGTGCTCAATTTCTCTATCAGAATTGTTTTGTTAACTGGACTAATGGTTAGGCAAATAATTTATGCTTATAAAGTGAGGCATAGCTATAATTTACTCTGAACCAAAAGGTATATTGCATTTGCCATTAAAATAATATTAATTAATTTTAATTAATAATTTAATTAAAATAATTTAATTTTAAATAATATTAAAAGCATTAATCTCAAGAATTTTGAATTACAAACTATGACACTCAACTAATCTGGTGTCAATTTGCGCGTTGAAAGTGTAGGGGTGGAGTCTAGCCGGTCAATCTGGAGATAGCCAACGCAACCTTTGTGTGGGCATGGCCTTCTCCTGAGAAATCTGGGAAATGTGGTTATTCCCTCTTGGAGATAGGACACATTATCTCTCATCTCAGTCCCTTGGAGACACTCTACTGACAAGACATAAGGCAGCATGCTGATAGACCCTGAGCCCTGGAAACTGGTGGAGCCTTGGGGAGAGCCCTGCCACCTCTGAGGTGCTTCCACCGTCACTGCATTCACAATATTCTCCACCTACTGGTCTGTGATTGTCCGTCATTGCATGTGCTTCATGATTCTGAAGAGGACTTATAGATTGGTATTGGATATATGTGTTAATATCAGACTTATGACCTTGGACTGGACTGGGCTAGGATGTTTTCTCAATGTTCAATTGCTCTTGTATATAAGCCTCTCTCTTATACACATTTGTGTGCTTATGCATTTGACTCACTAGTCTACCCAGACTAAAACACAAACCCTTCCTAAAGGAAATATAGTGTCCCTCATTGAAAACTGGCTTCCCTTTCTCAAACAAAACCTGAGAAGAGGAGACGTTGGATGAGCTTATTGCCCCACGTGTCTCCCGGAGAGGTCAATTTGACAGGACCAAACCTTGTGGTTGTACTCTATCTCTGATTTCCAATAGCTCAGTCAATCTTCTATCATGTTGCCAAAGGTCTCTCCGCAAAGACACTTATGATCCACATGTCACTAAATGTGGATCCACATGTCACTAAATGTCACAGATCTGTGTATATGTACATGTCTTATGTTATCTTTTATCAGTATTTGAAATGGTTGAATAGGCTCATCTCCTTTACCAAAATTTTTTCACTAACTTTTATCATACCTCTCTCTTTGGAGAACTCCTTCCCTATAGTAGGTATTGAGTATGCTTATGTTCGAGGTTCTGTTCTTTTCTTCATTTATAATATTTGTTATAGTAATCTCACCTATTTCTCAAAGTAACTATGAAGCATACATTTGCCATTGAGCCTAAACTTTTATCTTAAATGCCTAAGCTCATAATCTATGCATAAGTTTTTCTTGGATAATCAGAGGTGATATTTAAACACATTCTCAGAGGTCTCAGTATCATAATTTTGAAACTTGGTTTTCTGGATGCATTTCACGGCATTTGTCACACACATAACATACACATTTATTGTTGTGGGCAAACAACATGATGTCCTTATGTGCTATCTTGTTATGCCATTATACATTTATGGAGGAAAAAGTTGAATTCGTCAAAAATTGTGTCTTGCGTGGACCCACAGTCATTGCTCGTGGAAGTGACAGCAAAGAGATCGAAAGGCGCCTTGCAGTAAGTAGCTTCTCTGCAGAAAATCCCCTAGAGCATTGAAGAGAGGATGTTATTTCAAGAACTAAGGTGCCCCTGACCCAAACCTGGGTATTTTCTGTTGCCTCATATGCACGCGAAAGGTAGGCATTGACTAAAGAAGACTGGAGAACTGATGCATTTGAATTGCGGTCCTGGAGAAGAAGCTTGTTAACAGGCCAGACAGAGCTGCCTTGGAAGAAGTATGGCCAGAGTGCTTCTTAGAAACGTGGATGGCAAAACTTTGTCTTCCATAATTTGGCCATGTTGTCAGGAGAAGCCAGTCTTTTGGGAAGAAGATCATGCTGGACAAAATAGAGAGATAGTGGAGGAAGAGGAAATCCCTCAGGGAGCTGGATTGACACAGTGGTTGCGATAATTGGTCAGAATGCCTCCACGGCCCCTGTCAACAACCATACATTTATATGCATGTTTATTATTGACTTGGGTCCATAGATCCTAAAATGCCACATATCTCAAAAAAATAAAAGCACCATGTGCACAATTTCCATCCAGTTCTAAAGTGCACTTTTTGAAGAATTAAAATATATTTACTTATACCTGTGCAAGAATCGTTCCTCATATGATTTTGATTCCCTGGCACATTATTTATCCCAACCCTTTCTCATTTTCCTAAACTTTCATTAGCCCGACTAATTTCGAGTCAATCTATTTTGCAATGGTTAGCACACTTTTTTCAGAACAAGAATGAAAACCTCCTTTCTTTTCATCTTTGCAATACCCCTAGACTTAATGGGCTTTGGGTCAATCCTCAGGAATAAATATGTGTAACCCTAAGACAGGGATGTACTTTTTTGGAAGAGGTATTACATGCAAGGTTGTCAATAATGCTGCTCTTGAGCTAATGGGAAAGATCCCTTCCTGGTTATACAGTGCTACAAGGCTGTGTGAATCAGTTTGATAGAAATAAATAAAACTGAATAGATACATATTTAAATTAGAGGTTATTATTGTATGAATAGGTGTGAAATCTTCATTTCTAGATTTTATACTTAAGAGTTTATATTCATGATTAGCTATTTTGGATTAGAGAAACTTGTGTCTTTATATTTGTATAATAACTACATTTCTAGTTTAATTTTACACATCAGCATAACTGTTAATAGTAAAACATAATTTATCTATTTCTCTTCTCTACTATGCTGAAGATGATCCTTAATGATTTCTCTTCAGATAATTATACTTTACCAAATGGGTCCATCAGTTTGACTTTTCAAATACATAATTTTAGAATATATATATATATATATTCAAGTATAATTATCTTTAGTTTTTGTTATATGCCAAGAAATATATAATTGCATCTCACACCTTAAATTTAGAAATATTCAGAATTCAACAGAATTAGAAGCACTCTTTTTACAGTGTGTGTTAACATTGGCATAGTAGTCATGTCTTAATGAAATAAATACAATTCTGATTGCATATTTTAATTACCAAGCTTCTAATAAGGTAGAGCAATATGATCATATTTTGTACTTATATAATCAGAAGCAATAGTAATTCTATTATCTTTATATAATGAGACAAAGAGAGGGATAGAATGACCCTGGAAAGTGGATTAGTCATGTCAATTTTTTTTCTTATTCTATCCTTAAAATGACTTGTGTGATCATTAAATATTGTTATAAAATAAATAGCAATTAAAAGTGTCTACACAAATACACACAGGCACTGATAAAGTTTACAGGGAATTACTTAATTTCCTGTAGATACTATGCCCTATGACAGAAATTAAAGATAACAAAAAATATAATAGAATATAGTCTCAGACATAAAGGATCTCATAGTCCAGTGGGAACTCTGACATCTAAGAGATAAATTGGAATATAGATAGATAGATATGGATGTATATGTATACACATATGAATATGGAACCTTTTAAAACACCTTAATTCTTTTCAATGACAAAAATATTGAAGTTCTCAGAATTTTATTTGTTTAAACCTATAGTCATTGACTATGGGAAAAAGCTTCCACTAAACTCGTGGTTTTTGAACTGCTTGGAGCCTGATGCATACCACAGGGATGCATCTTATTGGACAAATCTGCTACAAGAGATTTCTTTAAAGTATTGAAAAGCAAGGATATCAGTTAGAGGACTAACTAAAATTGCACCTGACCAAATAATGGTATTTTAAGTCACATCATGTGAAATTGCACTCAATCAAAGAAAAAGTGATGCCTTGAAATTATGATGTAGACCAAGAACAGAATAAACCATGGATCCTCAGAAGAATGAAACAGCCAGTGCTGAGAGACTGAAAACCAAAATGCTCCTTAGAAACAAAGATGGTGAGAGCGAATCTCTTGTCCTTTGAGATGTTGCATGGAGGGTAACATCCCTAGAGAAGGCGTTACGCTTGCTAAGGGAGAAGGTCAGTGAAACAGAGAAATACTTTCAAGGAGATAAATTGACACAGTGGATTTATCAGTGTGATCCACGTAGCAACAGCTGTAAGGATACACAGAATGGGGCAGTGTTTTCTTCTGCAGTTCATAAGGTCTCCATGAGTCCAACAGCAACCAGTACTTTCCTTCTTTCAACATTGATTTAGAGCTGCTTGTTGCTGGAAATGTGATCACGAGTGCATTCAGACTATTAAAAGATCCAAGATTGAAAAAGTATAGTAACAGTATGAGCAATTGAAAATTCTATGGTGTTTATTAGGAAAGACAGAAGTACTGTTATAAGAGTAACATAGATATTGACTAATATAATCCCTGTTCTCCTTTCACAGAGACTCACAGAGTAGATATAGCAAGAGTCACTTTAGATTGATTAGCTAGAAGCCTTTCAAAAGAAGTGGAGAACAAGAGGATGATCATGTTAGGTAAAGACATAGAAAAATGAGCATCAGAGTAAACCAGAAATATATGTATAGAGGAAATCACGTCTATGGGGGATTTTTAAAGAAAGAATAGGAGTTGGACTGATAAGTTCACATGTGCAAAAATGCATGCCCACAGGCAGACACACACACTGATGCCAGGCTTCAAGGTTTGTTAGGCTTTTGGTCTGTTATAGTTTCCATTTGCATTTGTGTATTATTTGCATAGCTATTGAAGATTTATAAAAAATTCACTACCCTGTGGGATCAGAATTTTTTCTTTCTAATAGAAGAATAATAGCAAATGTTTTTAATAAGGGATCTCATTGGCTAGTTCATTTTTCATGGAAGAGAAGGACAGATTCCCTTTATTATATGCAGTATTATTTATTGACCAAATAAGAAATATATTGTTTTAAAACTTTCAGTTGAATATCATATTCTACCATGATCAAACAGGAACTTGAGATATAGCATTAAATGGAAATGCGAGAACACTATGCTCAGAGGCTCGAGAAGAAGCTCTGGGTGTGTTAGTAAACTAACTGCTTCTTTTAAATGAACTTATCAAGAGATAAAGTCAAAGTAATTATAAATTTAAATATGATTCTCACAATGTGGGCTCTTTGTTCTTTATGATATCGAGACCAATGGACTGTAAATGTCCTTTGCTTTCCTACACCAAACTCCACTGGCATGTTGAAAGAGAACCTAGCATTTATGATATAAATATTTCCTA
Organism: Nesogale talazaci; assembly: GCA_004026705.1. Classification (NCBI taxonomy): domain Eukaryota; kingdom Metazoa; phylum Chordata; class Mammalia; order Afrosoricida; family Tenrecidae; genus Nesogale; species Nesogale talazaci. The sequence goes on from PVJH01007850.1 coordinate 76,858, forward strand.
TAGTAGAATTCTTGTTGCCCATGGCTCTAGCAAATGCTAATCTGACTTACAATTCATTTTAATTAAAATGTTAGCTAAGTCAGGCCCAAATTATATTTTGATATATAAACAAACAGAACAAAACAGAAAAAAGCTCTTCTGGGCCACATTTTCATAGTATGCATTTTTTCCAGCTAGATGAGCATCTCTGGTCACAGGGACTTTTTCGTAACAGCGGTTTCACTTGAACCTTGGTTTTTTTGATGCCCAATTACAGATAACAGCATGTGGCTGTGGAATTTTGTTTCTGGTTAAAGAAAAATGTCACAAAAACAGTTGTGATGTGGAGCAGAGCTTTCAAGGACAGCACTATGGAAGAAACTCAAGTGTAAGAGTGGCTTTCTCATTTCAAAAAGGTGAATTGTTGATTGATGGCAAAACTCAAAATATCCACAAAATTCAGGCACTTGTACTGGAGTATTGATGATAGAGATGGAGAAGTTATATGGTCTATCTTGTAGCTCAGTTCAGTGAATTTTAACAGGAGATTTGGGAACGAGGATAGACTCTGCGAAATATGTGCTGCGTGCGTACACACACACACACACACACCTCATCAAGATCAAGATCATGCTCTCATTTTTTTAAAATGTGAGGGTAATAGTGCTTTTAGACACTTTCTATTTAGAGGTTCTGAAAAAATTGTATAACAGTGTACTACAAAAAGGGGTCTAATTTGTGACAGATTGGGGGCATTGCACCTGCTCACACAGTCATTGCAGTATGCCGTTTGGGGCCCCAAACAGCATATCTCTCTTAGCCCACCACCCTACTCACCTGACCTTGTCCTGTGTGACTTCTTTTTGTTTCCACAAATGAAGAGTGACATGAAAGCACAGAGATTTGCTGACATGGAAGAGGTGAAGGAAAAAAGCAGCGAGGAGCTATCAACCATCCGAAGATGGATTTGAAAAATATTTCCGAGAATGGAATAGCAGATTTGACAAATATTAAGTGTAATGTAGAGTACTTTGGGGGTAATAAGGTTGGTTTTTAAAGAAAATGAAATACTTGGCTTTGAAAAATATCTGACTTTTTGAGGGTACCCCATTGTATATTTTGTTTGTTTCACTTCTAGTTGTTTTCACTGGTAGGAATTGTGTTAGTTTACTTTGTGTTCTTGGGGTAGTACAAGAAAAATCAATTGTTGACTCATAGTGACCTTATGTGTGTCAGAATAGTGTTGTGCTACGTAAGATTTTCAGTGGTTGATATGTTAGCAGGAGATTGCCAGGCCTTTCCAATGAGGTGCTTCTGGATGGAATTAAATCTCTGGTCTAATATAACAGAGGGACAGAGTTTTTCATTTGGAGTTTTGCTGTTTGTGTTTCACTGAGACTCTACTACATTAAATTTAACAAGTTTTAAGTTTTTGAAACTCATTCACGAATTGAACATAATCATAGGATCTACATAACATAGGTCCAGTGATTGTTATTTTAATGTGGTTATGCTAGTAAATGTATAATGATACCTCTAAAAACTGGCATAGTATCATCCAATTTGGTTACCATTATTGATAATCTTTATAGGTAAATTGGTGTGAATAATACTATTTTGAAGTTTTGTACAAGTTTTATTCCTCATTTATAAGAAGTTTCTGTGCTGAGTAGCAATTGGAATCTCAAAATTTGTATGTGCTCATCTAACATACTATGATTGGGATCTCTCGGTCTTGAGCAAAGGAGAATGAAGAAAATGAATGACAAAAGGAAACAGGTAGCTCTTAGGACTGCAGACCCGCATGAAGCTCCCTGCTGTGTCCTTGGACAAGTGAAGAAGACAAGGCACCTGACCCTCCCTGCTCGCTGCACTGAAAGGGGTCACAGAAAGAGGTTCTGGGTAGAGTGGCGGCCAAACATGGAGTAAAACTCCAATGTATAAAAAGAATATGCTTACTAATATGACACAGATAGCGGGAACCCCAACACTATGACTCTTAGATGTCCTTTAGGTCTAGAACTATACTTAGTTTCCTTCATGGCTCAAATTACAGTCAAAGGACAGAGAATCATATAAAATGAATAATAACATCCAAAATGTGAACACTCCTTAGGATAATCAACTCAATTACAAAAAAGGGCAGAGCTTGTCCAAGGACAAAGCTCAGAGGACAAGAAGGGAAAGAAAAGAAGGACGAATGGAAACTACAAACAGGGCCAAGTTGAGACTAGTGCTGTTGCATTGTGGGATTTAACACAATACAGTAAAACAAATGTGTATCAGTTAATAAATGGGAAGCTTATTGAACTTGGGTTGTTGCTGTTATTAGGTGACGTCATGTTGGTTACACCTTATAATGAACAGCATAACAGACTATGTACAACAGGGTGAAACACTCCTTGGTCTTAGGCCATCCTCACAATTGCAGGGGTTCAGCCACTGCTGAACTCACAGTATTAGTTCATTGCTTTGAAATTCTTCTTCTTTATTTCTGACACTTGTCCTAACTAAGCATGATAGTCTTCTCCAAGGACTGCCTTCTGTTGATAGCCTGACCAAAGCATGTGATAAAAAGCTTGTGATCCTTTATTCTAAGGAACAGTTTGACTGTACTTTTCCAAGACACATTTATTTACTCTTCTGACAGTCCATGTTACTTTCCAAATTCTTTTTGCCAGCACCATGATTTAGATATATCAATTCATATTTAGTCTTCCTTATGAATTGCCTGATTTTCACAAGTGTATGCAGCAATTGAAAACATCATGACTTGTTTCAGACACACCTTCAGCTTCAAAGTGTCAACCTTGCTCTTCAGCATTTTAAAGAGATCTCTGGCAGCAAGTTCACTCAATACAAAAAGCCGTGTGTGAGGATGCCACAGGGCTGTGTGGCCTTTCATTCTATTGAGGCCACAGGGTGACTATGGATTGGAATTCACTCAGTGGCACCTAACAAGATGGACAACAACTTCCAGAACATGGATTGTGGATCCGAGCAAGGGGAAATCCTTGTCAACTGCAATCTTTTCTCAGTTTATCATGATGCCTTCTGTGGTCCTGTTTTAAAGATGTTGGTTTTCTTTACACTGAATTATAATCCATACTCTCAATTTTAAGCAAACAAAATGGTATTATCTGCATATCACAAGTCATTAATAAGCCTTCCTCCAATCCTGGTGTTGCATTCTTCTTCATATAGTCAAACTTTGTGGATTATTTACACATAAAGGTTGACTACATATGATTAATGGATACTACCATGATACACATTTTTTTCTGATTTAAACCATGTTCTTGGTCTATTCGAACCATTGCTTCTTCATTCTTGTATACTTTGTACACCATGTATGCAGTATATACAATATATTGTATATACAATATATGCAATACAACATACAACCTATAAAATATATGTGTGCTATTTATACTATTGACTCTTGGTTCATGAATATAGTTATACCATGTGCACTATACATGATTCATGGCCATATTTTCCAATTAGTGTGCTTTTCTCTTGTTTCCCATTTGCAGTTTAATATGCAATAGTTAGCAATGCACCTTGATTACATATTTTATCAATTTCACTTCTTTTCACTGCCATAATTGGTGATTGGTGCATGAATTTTAAAATAGCTGTGTTATATAATCTTCCTTTTAGGTGTCTAGATATTGTTTATCATAGTTAATGTACTTCAAGATAGATCTTATATATTTTGATGATGGATGTGATGTAATTCATGTTCAAGTTTTCATTTCTCACTATGTAAACCATTTAACTCTGACATACAATAGCTAATTGTCCATTTCAGTTAATTAATGCATCTCTAGAGTATCAAAAAGTAAGGATGTCATTTTATGTGTTCTGTCCCATTTTTATACATTTCCAATTTTCCTAGATTCAAACTTTAGGCATTCTATGTTCCAGTTAGTAATGAATATATGTAGCTGTGACATTTTGCAGTTATATTTCTTAATGACAACAAGCAACATACAATTTCTCTATTTTGCACACTGTTGACACATTGCACTAAAAGCATTATCTTAAAATATTTACTTCCTAAGTAGATGAATGATAATAGAAATTATAATATCAGAAATTAGAGTGGAAATGTATCCATATATATTTGGTTTTAGCTTCAGTTAGAACTACAAACAAGAAGAACATTTATAGTATGAACACAACCCAACTCTTGGTTGGTTGTACTGTGGTGGCTTTTATATTGATATGAGACTGAAAGCTTTGCTGCTTGTATTTCAAATACCAACCACTTCCCTGGTGATGGATATTTGTCCATGAGCTTGCCCGGTTCGTACATACAGGTCAGACAGGAAGTTCAATCACTAAAGGCAAACATTGTGTTGGGTGAAGTAGGGGGCCAATGCAGCAGAGAGACCATCAGTAAGATGGGTTATTAAAAATAGCTGCAGTGATTAGGCTTGGACAAAATGGCATTCACGAAGATGAAATAGGACCCGGTGATGCTTCCATGAAAGCAGCGATCGAGAAATCAAAAGACCAGTTGCATTAGGTAAATCTGCTGCCCAAGAACCCTTTAGATTATTGGAAAGCATGAATGTTACTTTGTCATATTCATGTGAAAGTTGGCCATTAATAACCAAGACAAGAATCAGGGAATTGATGCATTTGAATGGTGGTGCTGGTGAAAAATAATGAAAGCACCATGTAGTGCTTAAAGGATAAACCTCTCTGTCTTGGAAGTAGTTAATGCTTCATAGGGGCAAGGATGTGAGACTTCTTGCATACTTTGGACATGTCAGGAGAGACCAGTCCATGGAGAAGAACATTATACTTGTAAAGTAAAAGGGCAGTAAAAAAGAGGAAGCCCATCAAGGAGCTAGATGACATCATGACTGCAGCAATGGGCTGAGGCAGAAGCATAATCGGGAGGGTGGAGCAACAGGGAGGGTTTCGTTCTGTTTTACGTAAGGGTACTGTGCACTGACTTGCTAGCACCTAAAAACAAATAACAAAGCTTCCTTCTGTTGTACATAAATTTGACATGCTAACCTTGATTAAAGGCAACCTATGGATCTCTATCACACAGTAAACTAGAATGTAATAGTTACTATAGGTTAGAATTGACTGGACAACATGTGGCAACTGTATGTGTGTTTAAACAGTCTATCTATGAACTTGAAATAATCAAGTGACACACTTTGTTGAATGATCCAGATGTGTTTTAAGATTGATTTTATGTAAAAATACACATCAGTAGAATTTAAAAGTGCAGATACTCCTATCATCTTTTCTGCTCAGTTGATTGTGACTCAGTGATTCTATACAAGAGTAAAACTTCCCCATAGGGTTCCTAGGAACATGATGCTTATAAAAGCAGACTACTACTTATTTCTCCTGCATCAGCTGCTGGGTTTAAACTTTTAATCTATAGATTTGTAGCTGAGAAATTAACTAGGTGAACACTTATCCACTGAGTTAGTAGGCTTTATTGCTAGCCTGTGTAGTAGATACAGAGAATATTTTTCAAGAGAAAGCTTATTGGGAAATTGTTGGGGTTTTTTGGAAGGGTGGTGGCAGCTATATATAGTTTTCTAAAATGAATTTTTAAATTAGAAATTTTAACATTTTAATTTCATATATGGTAAATATGATAGAGCATTTAATTTCATGGAAAATTCCCTTCATTTTTATATATGATATCTATTTATAAATGAAATACTTGTAAAATGTATATTTTGCTTTTATTATGTTTAAACACAAAATGCAAGATTAGTTTGAAAAAATATAATTTTTAAATTATGTAGACAGCAGACATTTTATTGAACCTGAAAATTCATGAATTTTCTGTATTTCCCTTTAGAAAAAAAAGCAAGCACCTTTAAAATGTCTATTATGTAGATATGCATTTAGGATTTGAATATAAAATTTTGGAACTAAAATCTCATTTAACCCAAATATTCTTTATTTTAAATTTGTTTGTGCAAAGTCCAGTAATTGAAAAAGAATGCATAAATTTTCTATTTTAAATTCTAGTTGCAATAGAAGCTAAATTTAATATTTCTTATTGCATTAATAAAATACCTAAGAACAGTGTTTCTCTAAGATTCTAAGAAATTATAATTTATTCTAAAATACCTAGTAGCAAAAGTTGTAAAAGATAAATAATGAGTTTATTTACATACATATCATTGGAAAATATATTATCTTTTTTACTCTGTCTTATATACCTGTCTCAGATGTATTATAAAATATGAATAATTATTTTCAATATATATGAAATATGAATACATTTGTTATTTCTAACAAATAAAATGGAAAAGGAAAAATACCTAGTATATTGTGGAAAATACAATAAAGGAATATTTAATTATACTCAGCATTAATTTTTAAATATGGAGATATAAATTGAATGTCCAATTTGATATGAATATAGAATGATATATTAAATTTGGGAAAAGATACTGAATAAAATGTAATGGAAAAGTCTGGTACCTCAAAAAGAGGAGGCAATATGGGAAAAAATAACTTTGGTATCAAGACAAGATAAAAATCAGTAAAGTTGAAATCAAACTGGATGAATCTATGAACTTTATATCTTATAAATGCTAAGACATAAGTATTCTCTTACATAGTTCTTTTTCATTTACTTTAGATTGGAGACAACTACATCTTTGAAGATTCATAGCATTTTATAAATTATCACTATATTCTTCCAAGGCGTTATCAAATTTTATTGTAATCTATAAGTTACTATTATTTTCTCAGAGTATAATACGTTTATTTAGATTGAAACTTTGCTTTTCACAGGTGAAAAAGAAGAAGGCAGGGTTATGGAGGAGTCTCTGTGCACACCACTCTTAAATAAGGAGGGTTCTGGGATGGACAGAAAATGTATTTTTCCGGGAATACATAGTTTAAGTAAGTGAGGAGTGATGATTGGGCTTTTTGTGTTTCCCACAATGTGGTACTGTAAAGGCCCATACTCACTTCTGCCTTCATGGGGTTGGGGTGAATGCAGAAGTGGGAGAAGAGGACATACTGGAGGATGTCCAGAATGTGCAGAAGCAATATTGTGATGTGCTTGCCATTTCCAAATGCCTGGGCTCCGGGATGCAGTTCACTTGTTCCAGTCAACCGACAGGAGTGCTTGCTCTGCAGCCCCTGCCTGATTGTGATTTTGGCTCTAAATTTATTCTTATGATTTCAGGAGGATTTCCTCAGATTTCTAGCATTTATTTGTATACATAGCATACAAATTCATATTTCAATATAGATACTGCATAAAATATTTAGGTTAGAAGAAGAAAAAAAAGAGTCCCAGAACCTAATGATACCTACAGTTAGCATTTCATATATTTCTTTCTGGATTTTTTTTGGCCTTCTTTGTATGTTTGATGTCAGACTCACCTTTCAGAAAAAGATTTAAACACACTTTAAAATAATTCTTATTATAAGTCATAATTTTCACATCTTATTAAAATATATCAGTTCTTATTAAATGCTCCTTAATATCTCCTTATAAAAATGGAAATATATTTCAGAGTTATTCCCATCAAAAGAAACAATAAGGGCTGAGCTCCGATGGTATAGTGGTTGAGTGCGGGACTGCAGCACATTGGCTTGGTGGTTCCAATCCAGCAGCAGCAAGGCTGGGCCTCCCACTCCCATGAGAGGGCAGTGATGCCCAAAAAACAGAAAGAGAACAATAAGTGCAAATGACATGATAGTGTGTTTTTATGTGTGAAAATCAGTAATAACCATCCCACAATCTCCTTATTCTGCTGGTGTGCCTTTGGATTTAAGCATCTCTGGATGAGTAGACAATTATACTGTAGCATATCCCATTTGAAGTTGACAGTATTCACTGTTTATATTCCCATAAGGAGAAAATACCAGTTATCTTAAATCCCACAATCACTTTATTTCCCATTCTTCATTTGATTTCTCTCATTTGTTGGACATGTATTAGTAAATTATGTTTTCCAGAAAGATTCAGCATGTGATTTGTTATTTGATTGTTAAATGTATTAGATTATATTCTTCTTGCTTTCTTGCTTTACACATGAGGCATAAACTGAACACTGGTCATAACTTTTGTTGCTCTAAATTTGGTTGATGTTGATCCTTGACCTTTTGATATTTATTGTTATAAGATAAGAAAGTTGAGTGTGCTTATTTCGTTTGCCCTGGTGCTTGTAAGATACATATCTATATGCATCCAGATATATTTTTTCCAGACAATTAAGTTGAAAAGACATGTGGTGGTATTGATGCTTCTGATTCATTTCTTTAGAACAAATTGCTAGTCTCTCTATATCCTGGAGCCCTGCAGGTTGGCAGTGCAGCACTGGGCTTGGGTCGTCAAGGTCAGTGGTTTGAAATCACCAACAGCTCCTCAGGTGAAAGACTGAGTTTTCTGTTCCATCACCATTTACCTGTGAGTTAGCAGTAAGATTTTCAAGCTATCGATTAATTTGTAGAAGAATGATTTTCTTAAATTTTATCTTATATCATTCCCTTTGTTTAAATGTTGGGAGTTCCTTCAAGTTGTTGTTGAGCACATTACACCTCGGTGACTGATAGCAACTCAGAGGAGAACCATCTTGTAGCTCACTTGTGGCTGTGATTTTTGTGGGAACAGATCACCTGGCTCTTTCCCTTGGGACTGCTAAGGAGTCCCAGTGCCAACCATAGAGTTATCGGTACAATGCTTCACCATGAACCATTAAGACTCCTTTCTTTATTTTCTTCTTTTTCTGTACCTAAAAAAACCAAAAATCTGGCTGAGCCCCTATGGTGTAAGTGGTTGAGTGCAGGACTATAGCCCACGGGCTTGGTGGTTCAAATCCAGCAGCAACTCTCTAGGAGCAAGGCTGGGTAGCTCGTACGACCACAAGAGGGCAGTGAAGCCCCCCCCCAAGAAAAATCCTATTATTGGGGGCTCTTACAACTTTTTTAACAATCCATACATCAATTGTATCAAGCACATTTATATATATATGATGCCATCATCATTTCAAAATATTTTCTTTCTGTTTAAACCCTGTTTAAGCCCTCGGTTCCTCTTTTCCCCCCTCCCTTTGTGACCCTCCCAATCATATGGACCTCCAATAAATAATAAATTATCATTATTTTCATATCTTACACTTCACGATGTCTCCCTTCCTCCACATTGCTGTTATTAATCCACCTGGGAATGTGGGGGGGGGGGCGGGGGTTATACATCACTGTAGTTGGTTATCCACGTCTTCCCCTTCTCCCCCCACATTCCCCCAACCTTCATGGTATCGCTACTACAGCTACTGTTCCTGTGTTTATCTGCCTTGATTCCATGTGTTGAGAGCTTTGATCTGTACCCATGTACATGCTCTGGTCTAGCAGGATGCTTACGGCAGAACTGGGGTCAGGATAGTGGGCAGGGGTGAGGGGCATTAAAGAACTAGAGGAATGTTGTGTATTCTGTCGGTGCTGTGCTGCACACCTGGCTCTCATTCTTTCCTCTTGAAACCTTCTGTCAGGGACTGTCCAATTATCAGCAGATGGGCTTTGGGTCTCCTTTCTTATGCTCATCATTCGCATTGAGATGTGTTTGTCTGGGGTCTTCTGACTCCTTTCTTTTTATGGATGACCATTATTTATATCACAGCCATTTTCTCCCTTGTGTATGCGACATTTTGTGTTTTTTATACCTCTTTGTCCCCTCCCCATCTTTACATTTTAGAGCAAATTTCCAATGATATAGCACATCCAACAATATCTATATTGTTCATATCCAACAATAATATTTTCAAATTTAGGTCCTCTGAAGAATCTTCAAATTCTTCTGTGTCATGACTGATTTTCCAAATTATTGACTCCACGTCTCAGTATTTTTATCTCATGTTAGGGACGTTTAAGATGTCCTATTCTTCGTATGACTTTTGCTTCCTATTTCATACTTTTGTTGTTGATTGCCATTGAGCTTCCTCTGACACCTGGCAAGTCAGTCTCCAGGAGCGCAGACCCCGGCCTGCCTTGGCACTGCCGTCCTCACACTTGAGTGAACCCATTGGTGCATCAATTATGTTCATCCATCTTCCTGGGTGTTGCTGCCCCCTCCACTTTACTGGGCATGATATTATTTTCCATGAATTGGTCTCTCCTGATAACATGTCCAAAGTTCATGAGAGAAAGTCCCCCCATCCTGCCTTCTGAGGAGCATTTTGTGTATACTTCTTGAAAAACTGATGTTTTTATTATTCTGGAAACTCTGATACGTTAAGAATTCCTTGGCAGCACCATAATACAAAGGCATCGACTCTTCTGAGGTCTTTCTTATGCTTATGAGGTGGTCGAAAATACCAGGTTCTGGACCAGATGTACCTTACTCTGCAGACGGTCATCTTTATACTGTAACACTTCAAGGAGGCATTGCATAACAGATTTTCTAAATGCAAGGTGCCATTTTATTTTTTGACTTATACTTCAACAGTATTGCTTGGGGACCACGTAAAATGAATTCATGACAAATCATTCTCTTCTTTGTTCTTACTGAGGCTGCCTCTTGGTCTACTTTTGAGGATTTTTATGTTCTTTACAATAAGTAGTAGTCCACATTGAATACTATTTTTTACCGTTATCACTAAGTCATTTTTGCTTTCGGCAAGTAGAGTAGATCTTCTGCATCTAAACCTAAAGCAAAACTCAAAGCCATTGTGAGTTTTAATGATGATGGGACTGCTAATGGGAAGGTCAGCAATTTGAAATCACCAGCTTCCCCCTGGTAGAAAGATGAGGCATTCTACTCCTGTGAAGAATTAGTTTCTGAAACCTACAGGGGCAATTCTGTCCTGATCCATAGGGTCTTCTGCCTACAACAGGCTAGTAATAAATGTTCCTTTTATCCTAAATTTGAAATTCCTGCATCTTTTGTTGATATTCGTATGTAACCATTTTTGATTTGTTTGCTCCATGTATTAACATTTACTCAATATTTACTCCAGTTGGCAACTCTCCCTATCACATATTTCTAGTGACTTCCAACCTGAGATTCTCATCTTCATCTCCCAGCACTACTCTGCATAAAGGGTATTGGCCAAACGAAAGAGAGGAATCCTGGTGGCATGGTGGTTATGCACTGGGTTTCTAACTCTGTAAAAGGAAGAGCAAGCTTTCTATTCCTCTAAAGAAGTGCAGTTTTGGAAAGCCAGATAGAGTTCTACCCTGCCCTATAAGACCCCAATGAGTAGAATTGACTCAATGACAGTGGGTTGAAATGGAAATTCAGCAATGGGTTTGAAGTTTGAGACAATGGTATTTGCCAAAGTGAATGATGGAACATCCTGCCCCCTGGAAAGGCACTGAAAATATATAGTAGGTATGCACAAGCAGTTACCTCTACCTTATCCTAGATTGTGGCTAATGGTATAAAATAATATGCACTTGCCGGGTGATTTTTCTTACCCCTGAACAGAAAATTATAGGCCAAATTGGTTTGGAGATCTATGCCTACTCATTTGGTGAAAAAGAATGGATTACCATGTCTTTACAGAATCTGTTCCAATTTTATTTTCTTTTATATTATTAAAATTATAAAGTTAGAAAATTTTATTTAATATTCTTAAATTGTTATTTTTATTTGAAATATATTCATTTTATATGCTTTTATTGGTTTTAATCTATCCTTTAGAGTCATGCAGAAGTGTCAGCATCTTAAATTGACAACTCTTGAGATGTCATATTTAATATATTCTTTTTCATTTTAATGTAATTTTTCTAAATTTTCATAGATTTTTGTTTCAAATATATTATTAAACTGTAGAATCAAAATATTTACTTATATCATTTTTTGAAGATAATTTCTAGTCTCACAATACAGAGAAACACAAACTTACATCAAGGTAAGGGTATTGAATGAAATTTTTAAACTATTGTATTTGCTGACATGTCTTCTAGCCAGAAATCCCATTCTTATCTTAATTTTGAGGTATATTATTTGGTATCAACTCTTGTTTCCAAAGATTTTCCATGTTATTCTGAATTCAATATTTCCTCCCTACTTTAAATGTGAATGCATTTCCAGTAAATAAACCTAAGATAACGATAACAGCAACATATTCATCTCAGTATTGAATTGAATATACCACTGCTTTACTCCATCTTGGAATAGAGAAAGAAGATAATTGAAAAAATACGGGTCTTATGTAAAACACCTGAGTATATACTTAGATGAAATTGCTAAAATTAATTTTATTTTATCATAACAATACTTGTAAACTGTGATATGAACAATTGGAAACAACACTTTTAAAATTTTCAGTGGAGAAAAGTGAAACTGCACAATTCAGGATATGCTTCATTGATTTCCGTGCAATGCAGAAATATGTGTAACAATGCAGAGATTATTGTATCGTGTTGGTTTTTTTTCCCTTTAAAGAAAGTGCATGGCTTATGGACTGTAGATTCTGGTTCCAAATTGTCCCTGAGATTTTCCTGTGTGGACATTCCTAAATAATTAGAAAAAATGAGAATTTTATAAGTGGCAGAGAAGTTGTTATTTCTTTGGAATGCCACCTTTTATATTGATGGGTGATTGTAAGTTTCATTTCAAATTTTCACTAAAATAGAATACTTTCATAAAAATTTAAATGTGGATGGGGATGTTTATATCCAAATTTCAATCTTACTGCCATCAAGTCAATGACAACTCATAGCGACGACTTAGCCGAGGACTCCCGTGAGTGTCTGAAATGGTAACTTCTTACCAGAATAGAAACCCCTGTCTTTCTCCTGCAAAGAGGCTGCTGTTTT